>JAKUCV010007103.1:85582-128191 GCA_028386065.3 Turnera subulata
TGGTGATAGTGAGTAGTTATGGGCCGAAGGCCCGGATTAAACAGGGACACATACCATTCACACTTCCCTGAAAGACATAATGTACTTCAACAGAAATGTAAAGTGTAATTAAGAATAAAATACTAAATTCTACTGTGGCGTCGGTTGGTAGCCCCGAGGGAGGGTTGGGTACCCTCGGGTCACATTATGCTGTTTAGCAAGCCCAGGGGATGTAGGTGCACCCCTGGAAGACTTGCACTGGTTAGGTGTGTCTGAGTGCACCCTCAGGTAGCTAGCGGCCACTCGAGATTTATCAGTGGTTTTTGGCCTCAGAATCTACCCCTTCTGAGGTTCGACATTTGGGTTTCACACCCTGATCTGATCAGATGCGCTACCGAGACTTGACTCACAATAGAGGGCCCACAATGATAAAAATAATAATTATAATAGTTAAAATATCGCATCAAATCTAAATACTATGAACAATAATACAATAAGATGTTTATGTGTTGGTGTGTGATTCTGATTTGCTTGTATGCTGTACTTGTGCTCGTGAGCTACTCACCCTACGAGCATGACTTCACTTTCATGTATACTTAGACTTTTAATGATCACTGAGTAGGCGACACACATAATCGCCACCGTTGTTTTTTTCAGACTTTAGTTAGCGTGCAGACTCATTTATACCTTCGACTCGGAGTTCAGACGCAGACACTTCAGCAGGTAGTTGTGCATCATCTCACGGTGGGATCCATAGGGCCATATGCATGATATTTTCTATCTTGAGTTTTATTATTATTTTCATCTTCCGCTGCATGTGAAATAATTCGAGATGTCATAAGTATTTTATCTCTATATCGGCAGTTAGCCGGAGTTTGATTTTGTGATATTATGTCGGCGTGATGCCGTGATGGCTTACTACTTGTTAAGCCGGTTGATCTCATTTACTTTTATGACATCTCGTTGTTAATACATTTTCATGGAAAATGTTCGTATGCCGAAGCATCGGTTTTTGTACCCCGGGTTTCAAGAGTATTTTGGTAATTTTTTTTTCATTTAATTATTTTATTTTTATTTAATTGGGGTACGGGCTTCCACGGGAAGGCTAGAGTAATCAGATTACTCATCCCCATCATATACATAATGTAGTGGAGTTAATGGCCAACAAGGTGGACCATTAAGCAACATGATTATGTCTCCCACTAGTGCACCAACACACCAACTCATCACAGCACTAAGTTTGGTCAATTATTATGACAATAATTGAACCAAACCAGCCCAAAAACGACCCTGGTCCAACCACGGTCCAACCGCAGTCCAACCACACCTTGGTCGAACCATGGTCCAACCACGGTTCAACCACCTGCTCGAATCAACGGCTGTATGTGTGTGACCCTGTAGGCACTTGTAACGTCCGGCAATAATTGTAAAATCTCATTTTACAATTATAAGCAAAGAGCGCCGTCTAGCAACACATCATTGCTACCCGAACGACAAGATCAGTACTGATTCTAGATGCCTCGAAACATGTCATCATCCCTTCGTCCCATTATCAAGATTAAACCGAGATATGGAAACGTCAATCTCGTATATGTTTAATCTTAGTTTCTTGATCCCCGAGTTAACTGTGTAAAACGGATACTCGTGATATCACCATATCACCTAATCCGAGCATGGCCATGCATTTAACAGTTCAACTCTATCAAGAAAACATCTGATAATATACCCGTTATATGGGTCGGACGAATCCCCTCTGGATCATTCAAAACCCACTACACATTTATCATATACCCAATGATTATCCTTAAGTCCACCCAGTTACGGATGACTAGGAATAATATCAAAGTATACGACTCATATGTTGGGAACCTTGATGATCTCAGGTCTAAGGACAATACATATAACAACCACTAATGACAATCATATAACGTTCCGTGTAGGGTTCTTATGTGGGTCGGTCCAGTCCATAAGTTCTCTAACTTGTACCCGTATGTAGAATTCATATCTCATATAATTCTCAACATACGCTAGTCTTAATTTATTATTACAACCCATCCATAATAATAATCGACTAGGGACATTTAAGAATATAAAATATTCTAGGGTTATAAATATGTGCAAGCGATTATCTCATAATCATATTTATTGGAATAACCTTAATGTATATACATGACTACAATCATCCATGGATTGGCTTTTGGGCATATTACTAACAATCTCCCACTTGCACTAAAGCCAATCGTCCATGTATCTAATACCAATGGATGCGCAATGACCATCATGCTTCTGCTGTGTGAGCGGCTTAGTCAAGGGATCTGCTACATTGTTCTCAGATGGAACTCTGCACAGTCTGACATCGCCTCTCTCTATGATCTCTCTAATAAGATGATAGCGTCGGAGTATATGTTTGGATCTCTGGTGGTATCTAGGCTCTTGAGCCTGTGCGATTGTCCCATTGTTGTCACAATAGAGCTCAATCGGACTCTCAATACTAGGAACCACCCCAAGTTCAGTTACGAACTTCTTGATCCAAACAGCCTCTTTCGCCGCATCTGAGGCAGCAATGTACTCTGCCTCGGTTGTAGAATCTGCAACTGTCTCTTGCTTAGAACTCTTCCAGCTTACAGCACCACCTCCAAGACAAAACACATATCCAGACTGCGATCTGAAATCATCCCTATCGGTTTGGAAGCTAGCATCGGTGTAACCCTTTACAACGAGCTCATCAACGCTTCCGTAAACCAGGAATGCATCCTTAGTCCTTCTCAAGTACTTAAGGATATTCTTAACCGCCATCCAGTGACTCTCACCGGGATCAGATTGGTACCTGCTCGTGACACTCAGAGCATATGCGACATCCGGTCTAGTACATAACATGGCGTACATGATAGATCCTATTGCCGAAGCATAAGGGATCTCACTCATTCTCTTTCTCTCATCAGATGTACTAGGACATTGACTCTTTGAGAGAGAGACGCCATGTGACATGGGTAAGAATCCCTTCTTGGAATCCTCCATTCTAAACCTCTTTAGAACCTTGTCAATATACGTACTCTGACTTAGCCCGAGAAGCCTTTTGGATCTATCCCTATAGATCTTTATGCCCAACACATAGGCAGCTTCTCCTAAGTCCTTCATTGAGAAATTCTTTCCTAACCAAGCCTTAACAGACTGTAGTGTCGGAATATCATTCCCAATGAGCAGAATGTCGTCAACATATAACAACAAGAAAACTACTGTGCTCCCACTAACCTTCTTGTAAACACATGGTTCATCTTCATTTTTGATGAAACCAAACTCTTTGATTACATCATTAAAACGAAGATTCCAACTCCTTGAAGCTTGCTTAAGTCCATAAATGGACCTTTGCAACTTGCATACCATATTGGCATTATTTGGATCGACAAAACCCTCAGGCTGTGTCATGTACACATCCTCTAAGAGATTTCCGTTAAGGAAAGCGGTTTTGACATCCATTTGCCATATCTCATAATCATGATATGCAGCTATAGCCAACAGAATCCGGATGGATTTAACCATAGCAACCGGTGAGAAGGTTTCATCATAGTCAATACCATGAACTTGTTTGAAACCTTTCGCCACCAATCGCCCTTTATAGGTAATCACATTACCATCCATGTCGGTCTTTCTCTTAAAGACCCATTTGCACCCTATGGGTTTTACCCCTTCGGGTGGCTCGACCAAGGTCCATACCTTGTTCTCATACATGGATTCCATTTCCGAATTCATGGCTTCTAGCCACTTCTGGGAGTCCGGACCCGTAACGGCCTGCTGATAGGTAGTGGGCTCATCCTCATCTATGAGCATCACATCACCGGTATGAGTCACGAGAAATCCATATCTCTCGGGCTCATGCCGAATCCTATCCGACCTACGTGGTCCATGTGTTACAGGAACAGGATTCTCATCCACAACAATTTGTGGTTCCTGTCCTTGTTCCATCTCAGTCTCTAGATCTCGAACTTCTTCGAGTTCTATTTTCCTCCCACTGATTCCTCTAGAAATAAATTCTCTTTCTAGAAAAATAGCAGTCCGAGCAACAAACACTTTGTGGTCGGTGGGATTATAGAAGTAATACCCTTTGGTTTCCTTAGGGTATCCTACAAATAGGCACTTCTCGGATTTAGGGCCGAGTTTATTTGATGCTTCACGTCTTATGTAAGCCTCACAACTCCAAATCCTCATAAAAGACAAATTGGGACGCTTCCCAGTCCATATCTCATATGGTGTCTTTTCGACCGATTTAGATGGAACACGGTTAAGTGTAAAAGCAGCACTCAATAGTGCATGTCCCCAAAAAGAAGAAGGAAGGTCAGCTTGACTCATCATAGAACGAACCATGTCCAACAAGGTTATGTTCCTCCTTTCGGATACACCATTCCATTGAGGCGTACCCGGTGGAGTGAGCTGTGATACTATACCACAGTCTTTTAGATGGTCAAGAAAAACTCGGTCTAAATATTCACCGCCTCGATCTGATCGAAGCATCTTAATACTTTTCCCGAATTGATTCTGTACTTCATTCTTAAATTCCTTGGTCTTTTCAAAGGATTCTGACTTGTGTCTCATTACATACACATAGCCATATCTACTGAAATCATCGGTAAACGTAATGAAGTACTGAAAACCACCTCTAGCCTGTGTAGACATAGGTCCGCATACATCAGTATGTATTAGACCTAATAAGTCCGAGGCTCTTTCTCCTTTACCAGTAAAGGGAGCCTTAGTCATTTTGCCTAACAAACATGACTCATATGTCTCATATGATTCAAAATCAAATGAGTCTATTAGTCCATCTTTATGGAGCTTAGCAATGCGAGTTTCGTTTATATGGCCTAAACGACAATGCCAAAGGTAGATTTCATTAGAATCGTTCATTCTAACCTTCTTCGTATTAACGTTATAGATTGGTGTTTCTAGGTTTAGAACATACAAGCCATTGCTCAAATTTGCACCACCATAATAAATATCATTGAAATAAATTGAACAACATTTGTTCTTTATTACAAATGAAAATCCTTTCTTGTCCAAACAAGATACAGAAATCAAATTTCTGCTTATGGTAGGTACAAAATAACAATCATCAAGTTCCAAAACCAAGCCACTAGGCAAAGATAGAAAATAAGTCCCTACGGCTAATGCAGCAACTCTTGCTCCATTCCCGACACGTAGGTCTATCTCACCCTTTGCCAATCTTCTACTCTTTCTTAGTTCCTGCACATTTACACAAATGTGAGAACCACATCCGGTATCCAATACCCATGATGCAGAAGTAGAGATATTAGATTTTATAACGAGAATACCTGAAGTAGAAGTCTCACTTCCCTTCTTGTTCCTCTTTACCTCTTCAAGGTAAACAAGGCAGTTGCGCTTCCAATGGCCCGGTTTGTTGCAATGGAAACAATGTCCATCCTTAGCAACTCCACCCTTGGGTTTAAGCACATGATCACAGGAAGAAGCACATGCACCAACTTTTATTGATGATTTTAAAACACCGATGGGGAAAAAGAAAAATTCAAAATAAAATAAGACTCAAAAAGAAAATAAAACCGGTCACAAAGAAGTTAAAATAAAACTTGTTTTTCTTAACCAGTGCTCTAGACTGGTCACGTAGTTCCTCGACTTCGATCATCGCAGCTTGCAGCCGTTGTTGGAGATATAGATTCTCCTCGTGTAGACGGTGTTCATTATCCCGCAATGCAATGATGATGTCACGGGCACGTCCCGTGATCCTTTCGTCGATCCACTGGAAAAATCGACAACCACCTTGTTCATAATTTCCGCATAAGCGGAATCGTCTTCCGGGATTCATGTAACTCCAGGATGTCCAAACAGGAGCAACCTCATTGCATAGGCACAACACTCATCGTCCCACCAATTTGGCCACGTTGGCCTCTGATGGAAGTGATAGAAGGTGTAGAGGAAGATGTAGAAGAAGCCATAGGGAAAAAAAACAAGATTGTCAAAGCAAAATAAAAATTGTGAGATGGAGATAAACTGGAAAACACTTGTAATTGTAGCTAGTAAACATATAAAGTGATGAAGCAATAATCCAGGCATTGGAAAAATTTTCAAAAAGCAAGACCTTGAAGATTGAAAACGGTTTGGAGTTTTGTGAAAAGAAATCCACATTTCCTATCACCAAAAATCTTTTGGACTTTTTCAGGAGGTGGATGGGGTCTATATTTTGAAAAAGCGGGCAGCATACTTTCCATGATTAGAGTATAAAAGAGTAAAGAATCATATGATGGAAAAACAGAAAAATCAGATATCTTTTGAAAACACGTTAAGAACGATCCAAATACGTCAAGACAGAATGCCTTCTCCAACTACTGTCTTTTTCGTTGAGGGTGCCTCCCTTGGAAGGAGGAATCGGTTAACTTACAGCTTGGTGAACGAGTGGCCAGAGGAATTACCGAATGAACTCAGCAGAATTCTTCTTTTGGTTTTCGTGGACGAACTCTATTCGTCTAGGTTCTTTGTCACTCCTATGGAAGAGACGTTCTTCCTCAAGGATCAAAGCAATCTAAGGACTTCTTTCCACAGCTCGGCTAATTCCGTCATGTCTTTCATTTCTGAAAAACTTCAGGAATTTCGGCTGGAGCCTACTTGTCATTTCCTGAGCCAAGGTAGTTATTACCAAATTTCCATGGTTGCTCGGAGTGTTCCTCGAGTGACTAGGTTACTAACTTCTTGGCCAAGGGTTCGTCTACTAGTTGGGAATTGCAGAGGAATCGCTAGGCATTCCAATGACTTCGTGCGTACTTTAAGGGATCTGAAGAATCAGTACAAGCCCAACATGGTACTCCTAACAGAGACCTTGTGGCAACCAGAAGATGAGCATCGTGTCATTATACTTCGTTTCCCTTCGACAAGTCGTTTCGAGCTTCCTGCTGTACACAACATTGGCGGTATGTGGTTCACATGGAGCTAGAGTATTAGGGTCAACATTACTAATGACTCGAATAGTTTTAGAGTCAACTTTGTACCCGCCAGATAATAAAAATACGTATGTTTAAGTATGTGTGAAAGATTAATTACCTTTATGTGAATGTTCTACGGCAGGCTGGCGTCCCTCAACTGGATCCATAATGCACTAATGATATGAATAGGCAAGTAAAATATTAATCATGTGGAGAGAGCTATGCACAGCAAACAAGCACAAAAAACACCCAATGACCTACTGCCTGCCCCGCTACCAAAATGAAATGCCCCGACTACTATTTACCCAATACACAGTGATTACTGAGAAATGGTGTCGACATGAGGCACAAACAGTATATAAGATGGTAAATCGGCTCATTGGCCTTATGTCTCAAACATGTCACCCGTCCTCGGCAATATCAACAATAGCATAGTGGAAGCAAATAAAGACTCATAAACAACATATGCAAAGCCCGATGCAACCAAATGGATCCGAGTCCTGCCCGAGGGTACACTGCAGCAGCCGGAATGCATCCTGATCTAACCTGCAAAACTGTGTCAGGGGTGAGACCAACCACTCTCTCACCGATAAGTTGATAAACCGAAGTATACAAGCAACCGTAATAACATCAAGCATTACAATAGGATAACATCAGGACAGAAGAAGAAATTTAGCAGAAACACAATACCCCAACATCACGCATGAATATAATGCACGGGAGTGGTAATAGAGTAACCACAAGTATAACAAAATACAATATCCATCAAGCAGGAACCACATTACTCAAATCATAGCATCACGTATAACATCAACAACAACGATGTGACTCCACAACTCCACACCTGACCGGGACATACCACGTGACCTCCTGATACTAAACTTCCAAATTAATTTAACCAATTACTTTCCAATAGAATTCCCGAATCAAAAATTAGCCATGCTGCAATTAAAAGAACAACACAAGACTGTTATGGTTCCAAGACCGTTACGGGCCAAATCAAATCACAGGGTCGTTACAGACCCAAACTACCACCAGGCTGTACCAAAATGCAATCGTGACAGATGGTGTTACCGCAACTCATTTTATTTTTCTCTCTGACTCTCTCACAACTGAATCAAGACTGAGCCAAGACTAAAGGACATCTATACCGAATTAATTTTACTTCCACTAGCTCTATCGCGAAGTAAGCTAAGGTCGTATCTGGTTATCAACGTATTCCGGGTGCCAGATCAAAAGAGAACCCAGGGATAGACATCCCAAAATAGAACCCAGGGATAGACATCCCAAAATAGAATCACGGGATAGACATCCCAAAATAGAACCCAGGGATAGACATTCCAAAATAGAGTCACGAGATAGACATCCCAAGCATAGACATGCTTATCGCAAGTAACCCGATCACGGCCACCACAAAATAGTCTCTAACCATCTGGTCGTACCTCAACTCACCACAGGACACTTTAGTCATCATCATTCCAACAAAACTCCAATTTCACAAATCACAATTTATTTAACCTGGACTAACCCTCTGTTAATAGCCCAACAATAAACCATGACAATAACTATAAGGCTCTAATAATCCATCAGTTCAAACTATTATTATTTCAGTATACCTTTTCAAGTTATTAACCCTAGACCACAGCTAACAGACCTACCCTCTGCTAACAGTCTATCATCATCAAGTCGAGACTTTTAGGTAATTCACAGAGCTCAATCACACGATCCAAACTATCAATAATAATCACAGAAGTCATATCCAATCAGTAGTTCAATCATCAAAAAGACCATATTAATATTCATAACATAATCCAACAATTCAAAATCACAGCATGTACCTCAGTAGGAAATTCAACAGCAAAACATACCAAGACAAATATCACAATACGGACATAATATCAAATAGTTCAAATAATAGCTTGAGCATCACAGGCAGCATACCGAATTTTATAAGTTTATATCCTCACCTGATATTCCAAGGAACTGATATTTGATTAAGCCTCGATATCCCTATATTTATAACAACGATAATCACTTACAATGCACAAACAAAGATGATCATGCATGATGCCGGTTTATTAATTATTAGACGACTTGTTTAATACCGTACCCATTTTTATTATTCCCATAATTTTATTTAATATAAAGTCAGCCTTTCCAATTAGTTAGATATTAACTATTTATATGTTCCAACCGATATACTAATCATACTTAATTTTTAATTAAAACGCAACCGAGCGTCCAAGCCGATATCCCGGCCCTTTAGTCGCCCGTGGAATATATAAAACTGGGCCTTTTATTAATAGTGGCCCAAGTAGAACATAAATTAAATAAAACCAGAAAATAAGCACAATGGGCCTTCTTGATAGCCCACTCGAAAAATTGATTAAATGCATAAAATAAAGAAAAATAAAATCTAAAATAAAACCATAATTTAATATTTAGTTAATTAAATTAAACATTGGTTTAGTTAACGTCGTTTAAAAAGTCCGGGTCCGTTAATGGGTTATGAATAGTCCAAGGGTCTGATAATTAACCAAAAGTCCATGTCCGGGTTCATTGGAAAATACCCGAGACATCGCCGGAAAATTCTCGAGGCTGTCGGATTCCGGCAATCACTATTCCGAGCAGCCCAAAGTAGTCCTCGGCTACTGTTCTTCAGCCATCAAAACACCAACACCGTACCACCACGCCAACAACCCGACCACCAGCACTGTGACCATTACCACAACAACTTTCCGGTGGCCGGAACACCACCAAACCACCGTGTCCAGCAACCAAAACGCGACTGCCCACACCCACAACAACATCAACAGCGACATCATCGTCTGCCACTACCACAAATTCCACAAAAACACAATTTAATCCAAGCTTAATTGGTCTCAGACCGTTCAATTAAATGAAATAAAAAAAAGGTAATAGAGAGGAAGAACGGGACTTGGTTGGCTCACCACTCGACGGTGACCACTCGAACAGCAAGGCGGCGGTCACGGCTCTGGTGCGAGTTGCAGAAGGGAGAGGAGAGATCAGGCGGCACTACCTGAGGCGGCGCAATGAAGAGGAGCAGCGGCGGACGGCGACTGAGCCGAGGTGAGATCGAGCTCTACTCCTCGGTGGCATCGAGAAGTTGCAGGGAGGATTCTGGTTGCGGCGGTGGTGACTAGAGTTAGAGGAAGGGGAATTGCAGAGGAGAAGAAGCGGCGGCTATGGTGATTGGCAGAAGATGGAGAAGGAGCAGAGGGTATGACGGCAGAGGCAGAGAGAGGGGAAGTGAAAGAGGGAAGAGAGGCAGTGGAAGATGGTGGTGTCGGCAGCGAGGGAGAGGATTTTAAGGAGAGGGAAGGAGGAAGAAGATAGGGGAAGAGAAGAAAAAATCTAGAAGTGTGTAGGGGAAGAAGGCAAGGGAGAGAGGGGTAATCGGGAAGAACAAAAATCGGGAAGAGAAAAGAGTGAAGAAGAAGAGAAAAAGAAAAAGAAAAGTAAGGATGAAGAAGAAGAAAAAGAAAAGAAAACCGGAAGAAAAAAAAATAAATGGGAAAAGAAGAAAAGAAGATGGAAAAAAGGAAAAAGGAGAAAAAGACAAGAAAGAGGTGGCCCGGGAGGGAGAAAAAATCGCGGCTCGGGTGTCGGCAAAATTATTGGTCCGGGAATGGACCAAAATATCCTCCAGTCCGGCTTTTAATCCATTAACGTCACAGGGGCATTTTCGTCTTTCCAGAATTCGTCTCGGTTCTGAAAATACAACTTAGTCCCGGAAAATCCTATTATTTCTCCTGAGCGTTGTTAAAGTCCCGGAATTATAAACCGAGGCTTGATAAGCCGTATAAAACTATTGGTAACCCCGAGTAACTCTTGGAATTAAATTCTAAGGCTCGGTTGACAGTGGAGAATACTACAGAGCGTCCCGTATCCCTCGGAGTTTGGAATTCGAGGTTCGATTATTCCTGGTAAAATCTCGAGATAATTCTTGTTCAACAGCGGTAAAACTTTATTATCCACCATGAAAGTCAAAACGGCTCGGTAAAATTATAAAAATTTTACCCGGGTCGTTAGACACATAGAATCTATAAGTTATATGAGGGCCCACCTTTTAAAATAAACGTCAGATTCACTTTAACCAAGTTAAGAAAGACCTTTCACACGCGCAAGTTGTATAGAGGGCTAATATTTATTTTATTAATTTCTTAATTTCACAAAAATCCTTATTTTGTTTCTCTTTGACTCTTCCAGCAACGTGTGTGCCTCCTTCCTTCCTATAATTTGAGAAATAACCAAGAGCAAAATTATAACTTCGTACTTATTTTGTTAAAATTATAAACATATTTTAATTAATTAATCCTCAAACTTTTACTTAGAAGGCATCAAACTTGTACCATGAATAACTCATCTTACGGGATGAAAGCCCGCAGGTGAGGGGTGAGTCCGAAGTGCTCACAACCATAGATAGACGATCAATATGCAACACTATAAATTACTCAAAATCGAAAACAGGCTTAACAGCCAAAATACACCAGTCCAAAAGACTCGACTCAAAACCGGTCCAAGACCAAAAAGACTCAAATAAAAATTCAATTTCCAATTTTATCTTTCCGGGCCCCGTCACGGATAAGCTAGGGGTCAGACCTGGTTCTCAACATATTTCGGGTGCCAGACCAAACCAAGAGAGCCCAGGGATCGACATCCCAAAAATAGTAACCCAGGGATAGACATCCCAAATATAATCACGGGATAGACATCCCAAGCATAGACATGCTTATCATAAGTAACCCAGGTCATGGCCACCACAAAACAGTCTTAAACCATCGAGTCGTACCACTACTTACCACGTGACAATTATATTATCATCATTCAAAACCAAATCTCAGGGATCAACATCCCTAACCAAAATACCGGGATAGACATCCCATCCAAAACCGAGGATCGACATCCTTATCATAAATTATTATTTAATCCATTATTCTTATACCAAAAGACACGGAAATAAACATCTAAAACTCAAAGCACGGGGATAAACATCCCAAAACCAATCGAGATACTGGGATAAACATCCCAAAACAAACCACAGCAAATACAACAATCAACAGTGCAACAATCATCAAACACAACAACCGAGTAATACAAGCACATATTGAAGGAAATCCATCCTCACCTTAGCCGATTACTCAACTCTGAAGACAATGACCGGTCCAAAGCCGGCTCCTCGGGAAACTGCCCGATATCAAAACCTATACAACAAAACAATATATACTCATATAAGATGCACATAAGAGTATGCCATGATGCCAATACTGCGAAATAAATCCATCCCGGTTACATATCTTTTATTATCATCTTTTACCGAAAATATTATACCGTACGTATATCCGAATATAATTTCGGTACCATACTTTAATTAAAACTCTTTTCAAAATATTTTTCATGAGTATTTATATTCTTTCCCAAAAGAAAATATTTATCGTAAATATATATATTTTCCAAAATAATTTCCGTTAAGCTATTTATTTCCCATATCAATTATCCCTTCCAAAAATATATTTACTATGAGATAATCTTTCTGGAAATTATAACATTTACATATTTCCAACTATACATAAAAAGATTATTACCCTAACGTATTTAATTTCCAAAGATATTTTCATAAAAATTACTTACCATACTATTATTAAAATAACCATAACATAATTATCTTAATTTTCCAAAAATAGTCATATCCCATATATATATTACCATTTATATCCATAGTTTATATATCAAGGGTATTTACCATATATTTATTTTTAAGGATATAAATCATATGATAATTTTAGTTCCTTTCAAAAGAATATAATCATTTAATTCATTATTACTTTTCTAGAAAAAAATTATGACCCATAATATATTTTCCAGATTTTAAATTCCCTTTATTATTATTATTATTTTTTTAATTATCTCGGACATGGCCTTACTGTGCAGCCCATGTCCAGAAACCCAGCCCCAAACCAGGCCCAAAGCACAAGCCCAACATGCCAAAGCCCAACCCAGCCCACGGTTAGACCCACGCGGATCCGCCATTTCGCAAACAGGTCAAACCCACTACCTGCGGGTCCTCACCTTCGCGTGTTGCAAGGGCGGTGCACGCGGGTCGAGGCGAGACGACGGCGACTGCGACGCGGCACAGGGCGAGCGAGGCGGCGAGGAGGAGGCGCGTCGTCGGCTGCGACTCGATGGTGTTGCAGATCGAGACGGCTGGCTGCTGTCGGTGGTGGTCCGGCCTTGGTCGTCAACTGTCGTGGAGTGGAGGAGGGGCGTCGGTGCTGCAGCGTCGCGGGACTGTGAGGAGGAAGTGATGGTGGTTGGACCTCCTCGGCTGTTTCCCCAGGCCGCGACGGCGAGGAGGAAGAATGGAGATGGTGGTGTGTGCGGTGGCTTGGCTTGCAGCAACAGCGAACAGCAACGAGCGAGGAGGAGGAGATGGCTGCGCTGTACCGTGAAGGGGCGGGTCACGGTGGTATCGGTGGAGAAAAGAAAGAAAAGAAAGAAAGAAAGAAGAAGAGAAAGAAAGAAGAGTGACCACGTGGCAAGCCACGATTGGCCGGTCCGGATTTCCGTCCCGAGTCCGAAAATACGACTTGGGCTCAAAAAATCCGATTAATACCCCTGAGCGTCCTCCATGTCTCGGAACTGAAAATCGAGGCTCGGTTAGTTGTAAAGGAGGCTCGGAAATCCAGAGTAACCCTCGGAATATAATTCCGAGGCTCGGTTAGTTAAAAAGATACTCCCGAGCATCACGTATCCTTGGTGATCGAAACGAGGCTCGGTTATTCCCGGAAAAACCCTCGGTAAAACTAGGTCCGATGGAATTCATAGAATTACGACACTTAAGTTTTTTTTTAAATTATAAATAGTAATATATGTGTAACTTACATATCCGACAAAAATATTTGTAAGTGTTTTATTATTTTTGTTAATTAGGAAAATAATAATAATTCAATGACAACATATGCAAAGCCTGATGCAGCTAATGGATCAGAGTCCTGCCCGAGGGGTGCGCTGCAGCTTGCCTCGTACGTTCCTGTACTACAAACAACTCAACCTACGGGATGAAACCTCGCAGGCGATGGGTGAGTCCGAAGTGCTCACCGACGATGGATAAACATAGATATGCAGGCAACCATAATACTTTCGAAGTAAAATACAAGCAACAGACAAAATAGAGAATCAACCAGAACTTAACTCAGCCAAGACTAAAAGAATATTTATTATTACCAATTTTATCTTTCGGGCCCCGTCACTGGACAAGCTAGGGTCGTACCTGGTTATTAACTAATTCCGGATGCCAGGCCAAATCACAATCCGGGATCAACATCCCAAAAACAACCAATCCGGGATCAACATCCCAATATCTAAATCGACTGGGATCAACATCCCAATATCCAAACCAAACCGGCCATGACACCGCAGAACTAGCCTCTAACCATCTAGTCGTACCACTACTTTCCACGTGACAATTAAATCATCATCTCAAGTTCAATTCCAATTCCATTTCCAATACTCATTATTCTTTCCTCAATTATCCACATTGACCAGTTCAACATTATTCTCAACACAATATCACAAATCCGATATCACAGTCTAACATCAACAACAACAACAACATCATAGCAGTCAATCAACCAACAATAATCATCTCAGTAGTTCAATCAAGCAACAAAACAAACACAGTATTACGGGCACATATCAAAGGTTATCCATCCTCACCCGATGTGTCTCTGAAACTGCTATCCGGTCAAACCTCGATACCCTATATGTATATATAGGAACACAATAATTACTTATAATGCACAACAAAAATGATTATGCATGACACCGGTTTAACATTTATTAGACGGCTTTTCTGTTCATTTTAGTATCTCCATAATTATCTTATTACCCAACAGTTCTTCCAACTTGGTGGTAATTAATTTAATCCAGCGGTTATATCAAGTGTACTTGATTAAATCAAAAACCGAAACCGAGCGCCCAAGCCGATATCCCGGCCCTTAGGTCGCTTAGGACATGAAAACATGTATATACACAAATACGTTGTATAAATTATATTTGGTAAATATATCGAAGTAAATAATATTTCATAAGTACTTATCCCAGATAAAATAATAATAATAACCATATATACGCTTAGTAAGAAATGATTATTAAACAGTGGTAATGATAAATACGTCTAAATAGTATATGAATCATAAATATCCGATAATAAAACCGTTAGATAGATAATACATCTATTGGTAAAGAGGTTAACATAGTTGATATATAGTATAAAATAATTTTAACATGATATACAAAATACATATATGTTTGTATCCATTAATTGTAAACAGAGTATAGAGAGTAATAATAATACCATAGCTCGATAAAATACAACGGTTATTTAATAATATAACAATTCAAAACTTGTACATATTAAGTAGTTAGATTTAATATATAACAAAATCATTGGGCGAAAATATTATAATTGTTAATAAATTAATATTTCAAAATAATATTACAGTTAATAAAATATTTCTTGATAAATTAATAAAATATATTTTAGCCTTAAAATAAATTTTGCACGGGTTATATGTAAGGATAAAATCGGTAGAATAATTTTTATGAAACTATTATTATTTTAGTCCAAAATAAACTCGTTTATATATAGCCAAGAATATAGATTACGATCCTTTATTATTTAGTCGATGAAAATATAGGTAGTAGTAATATTCATATAAGAATGAAATTAATAAATAAATAAGGTATGGGCCTATTATCAGAGGAACGGTAGTTAAATGTATTAGAATGTAATTATAACATTAATAAAATTTAACATAATTTAAACGATTTGGAAATTAAGCCCAGTGGACCTTCACATGCGTTTAGTCCGTCGGAGAAAATAATAAAAAAAAGTTCGAATTAGTTAAATAAAAGACTTAATTAAATTAAGATAATATGGGCCTTTTATTGTAATTAACCCATTTAAAATAAATAAACTCGGAAATTAAATTTTAATGGGCCTTTTACGAGCCCAGGTAAACATAAATAAAATTAAAACGGGAATTTAAATACTATGGGCCTTTTAAATAGCTCAATCGGAAAATAAGAGCACAAATTAAATAAATGCATAAAATTAAATAAAAACATAAAAGCATAATTTAAATAAATAACACATAACTTAAATTGCATAAAGTAAAATCTTGGTTAATATTAATTAAGTTAATTATTCGTTTAATTAATCGTTGTTAAGGTCCGAGTCCGTTTAATATCGTTCGGGGTCCGATAATGATGCATGAAAGGTCCAAGGCTCGGGTTTTACCCACAGTCCATTTCCGAGCTCGCCGGAAAATTCCTGAGGCTGCCGGAAACTCGCCGGATTCTTGCTGGTACTGTTCACGATGGCAGCATCCCCCTCTACTACTGTTCCTCTAGCAACACAGCCCAATTCCACCACCGTTCACGACCAAATCCGGCAATAACCATCAACAAGAAGCTTGCCGGAATCATCCACAACCAGCAACACACCCAAAACACCATACCCACCACTATCACCTCCAAAGCCACGGCCACACTGTGGTAACCGGAACACCACCCCACCAGAGCAGCAAGCCGATCAACAACACACACCATCCTGTGGCCATCCTCAGAAACACTCAAACACACAGCAACACCCAAACCCGCACATACCCTCAATCAAACCACCCATTCATCAATCACCTACCGACGATCACAGCCACCACAAAGAAAAACAACCCAATCAATCCAAGAACTCAAATCGATTAAGGATAGGGAAGAGAAGCAGGAAGAGGTGTGGCCAGAGACTCACCCAGCTCGGCTTCGTCGGCGGCGGTTGTAGATCGGAGGAGACGTGAGGCAGATCGGAGTGGCGACCGTCACGGCGTCGTCGTCAAGCAACAGCGGCTCGGGAGGGAAGGCGACAGTTACAGGAACGAGGGGAAAGGGAGGAGTCAGACAGGCGAGGTCGTCTCCTCTGTCCCCAGCGGCGGCGCGATCCAAGGCTCTATCCCAGGGGCTCTGCTATGACTTCCGGTGGCGGCAGCTTCGATCGACTGAGAGAGGGAAGGGAGAAGGAAGACGGGTCTCGGTTGCTGGAGAGGAGGCGGCGCGGCTCGTCGGTGAGGGGAGAAGGCGGACGCGGCCGAGGAGGAAACGATGAGGGGGAGAGAGGTTGGTGGCGGCCGGCAGAGGGGAAGGAAAGGAGAGGTGGCGGCGTGCTTGGAGAAGGCAGAGGAGTAAAAGGGATTGAAGAGGGTTAAAGCAAGGAGAAGTTGGGAGAGAGAGGGTGCAGAGAAATCGGGTGAAAATAAAGAAGGAGAAAGGGAAAGAAAACAAAAAAAGAAAATAGGAAAGAAGAGCTAAGGGGGCCGGCGGCTGTAGAAAAATAGGGGAGGAAAAGAAAAGAAGGGAGAAAATGAGAAGAAGAAGACAAGGTAGAAAAGAAGAAAAGAAAGGGGTAGGGCCGGACGAAGAAAAACCGGGAAAGAGGAAAAGAGAGAAAAGAGAGGAGAAAAGAAGAGTGCCCATGTGGAAAGCCACGATTGGTCGGTCCGGATTTCCATCCCGAGTCCGAAAATACAACTTGGGCTCGGAAAATCCGATTAATTCCTCTGAGCATTGTCCATGTCTCGGAATTGAAAACCAAGCCTCGGTTAGTTGTAAAGGAGGCTCGAAAATCCAGAGTAACCCCCGGAATTTAATTCCGAGCCTCGGTTATTCCCGGAAAAACCCTCGGTAAAGCTTGGTCCGATAGGATTCATCGAATTACGACATTTAAATTTCTTTTTAAATTATAATTAGTAATATATGTGTAACTTACATATTTGGCCAAATATTTGTAAGTGTTTTATTATTTTTGTTGATTAGGAAAATAATATTAACAACGGTAATAATAATAATAGTACTATTAATGTCGATTAGAAAATAATAAGAATAATGGTAACAATAATAAAAAAAATTTGAGAGCAACAAAAATAATAGTAAGAATAATGAACATTGACTCGATTGGTAAAATTCTTGATTGACCGCGATAAAAATTTTAATAACCAACGTAAAAGTCAAAACATCTTGGTAAAAATCATGAAAATTTTACCCGGGTCGTTACATTCTACCCTCCTTAAAGGAATTTCGTCCTCGAAATTCACACCGTAATCCACCAATCCCATAAACATGTATATAGTTATCATGATCACCAATCCTTCCACAACTCTTCAAATCTATATACTCTAAATTATCTCCCATCAATCATAATTAAATCCTCCAAATAAATTTTCAGATTATAACCCCCGAACCATGTCGTCCATTACCTCAAAATTCATTACATAATTACCCATCAAATAATATTTCTCTTCTAAATCCACCGAAACTAGCAAAGGTTATAACTTCGATTATAGCTCTTTAAATAATCCCTCAAATCATCAAATCATCAAACTCTTTTTTTTTTAAGATTGAATCACCAATATCTTCAAATCATCAAACCTTCTTTCTTTTAGAAGATTAAATCACCTCTGACATCAAAGGATCCCATGAACATTAATCCAACCCTCAAATCTAGTTATCGTATCACAACAACTTTAGTATCCAAGAATCATCAAATCATCAACCCATTTCTTAAAGGAAATCAAATCATCTCCAAAATCATATAATTTTCCAAGAATATCAATCCAATCCTCAACTCAAATTATCACGTCATAAACAAAGCAGTACCCAAAAAGTCATCAATTTATCACGTCATAATCAAATC
Organism: Turnera subulata; assembly: GCA_028386065.3. Classification (NCBI taxonomy): domain Eukaryota; kingdom Viridiplantae; phylum Streptophyta; class Magnoliopsida; order Malpighiales; family Passifloraceae; genus Turnera; species Turnera subulata. Next base: position 104,270 of record JAKUCV010007103.1, read on the forward strand.
AGTACTCAAAAATCATCATTTCCCACTTCCTCAAGGTCATATAATATCATACCATCACTTAAAGATATAAAAACCAAAACCCATAATTAAATCTTACTTGTTTTGGCGAAACATCCAGTGCACTGGTACAACAAGGTAGTCTTCTTGCCTTCTTAAGGTCCCTTTATCTCACTATTCTTCCCGGACAACGACCATGTCTGAACTTTATAATAAAATTTTTAAAAACGTTCCATCATCAAATCATAATAGTTAAATAAAACTTCCCAAAACAGCGGTTCCACCTTATAAACATATTTAACCCATAGCCTAAGCTGTAAATGTCATTTGTCATACTCAACCTTTAAAAACTTTTCTTTCTAAAACTTGGGATCAACAAAACAACAATATTGTAAAATACTGAAATGCAGACAACTTGTCGCCCAAATGTATTTATGAGAAAGAATACTCACATATGAATGTTCTACAGCAAGCTGGCGTCCCTCGACTGGATCCATTATGCACTAATCATATGAATATGTATGCAATCATGAGGATCATATGGAGCGAGCTATGCACAGCAACAAGCACATTAGACACCCAAGGACCTACCGCCCGCTCCGCTACCAAAATGAAACGCCCTGACTACTATTTACCCAACAAACAGTAATTACAAACAACAGTGCCGACACGTGGCACAAACTGTGTAATACAACAAAAAATCGGCCCAACAATATTAGCATAACACCCGACTTCGGGAATCTCAATAACAACAGCACAGCGGAAGCATTTTTAATTCAATGACAACATATGCAAAGCCCGATGCAGCTAATGGATCCGAGTCCCGCCCGTGGGGTGCGCCGCAGCTTGCCTCGTACGTTCCTACACTACAAACAACTCAACCTACGAGATGAAACCCCGCAGGCGAGGGGTGAGTCCGAAGTGCTCACCGACGAAGGATAAACAGAGATATGCAGGCAACCATAATACTTTCAAAGTCAAATACAAGCAACAGACAAAACAGAGAATCAACCAGAACTTAACTGAGCCAAGACCAAAAGAATATTTATTATTACCAATTTTATCTTTCAGGCCCCATCACTAGACAAGCTAGGGTCGTACCTGGTTATGAACTAATTCCAGATGGCAGGCCAAATCACAATCCGGGATCAACATCCCAATAACAACCAATCCGGGATCAACATCCCAATATCCAAATCGTCCGGGATCAACATCCCAATATCCAAATCATCCGGGATCAACATCCCAATATCCAAACCAAACCGGCCATGACACCACAGAACTAGCCTCTAACCATCTAGTCGTACCACTACTTTCCACGTGACAATTAAATCATCATCTCAAATTCAATTCCAATTCCATTTCCAATACTCATTATTCTTTCCTTAATTATCCACATTGACCAGTTCATCATTATTCTCAACTCAATATCACAAATCCAATATCACAGTCTAACATCAACAACAACAACATCATAGCAGTCAATCAACCAACAATAATCATCTCAGCAGTTCAATCAAGCAACAAAACAAACACAGTATTACGGGCACATATCAAAGGTTATCCATCCTCACCTGATGTGTCTCTGAAACTGCTATCCGATCAAACCTCGATACCCTATATGTATATATAGGAACACAATACTTACGTATAATGCACAACAAAAATGATTATGCATGATCCGGTTTAACATTTATTAGACGGCTTTTCTGTTCATTTTAGTATCTCCATAATTATCTTATTACCCAATAGTTCTTTCAACTTGGTGGTAATTAATTTAATCCAGTGGTTATATCAAGTGTACTTGATTAAATCAAAAACCGAAACCGAGCGCCCAAGCCGATATCCCGGCCTTTAGGTCGCTTAGGACATGAAAACATGTATATACACAAATACGTTGTATAAATTATATTTGGTAAATATATCGAAGAAAATAATAATTCATAAGTACTTATCCCTAATAAAATAATAATAATAACCATATATACACATAGTAAGAAATGATTATTAAATAGTGGTAATGATAAATACGTCTAAATAGTATATGAATAATAAATATCCGATAATAAAACCATTAGATAGATAATACCTCTATTGGTAAAGAGGTTAACATAGTTGATATATAGTATAAAATAATTTTAACATAATATATAAAATACATATACGTTTGTATCCATTAATTGTAAACAGAGTATAGAGAGTAATAATAATACCATAGCTCGATAAAATACAACGGTTATTTAATAATATAACAATTCAAAACTTGTACATATTAAGTAGTTAGATTTAATATATAACAAAATCATTGGGCAAAAATATTATAATTGTTAATAAATTAATATTTCAAAATAATATTACAGTTAATAAAATATTTCTTGATAAATTAACAAAATATATTTTAGCCTTAAAATAAATTTTGCACGGGTTATATGAAAGGATAAAATCGGTAGAATAATTTTTATGAAACTATTATTATTTTAGTCCAAAATAAATTCCTTTATATATAGCCAAGAATATAGATTACGATCCTTTATTATTTAGCCGATGAAAATATAGGTAGTAGTAATATTCATATAAGAATGAAATTGATAAATAAATAAGGTATGGGCCTATTATCATTTAGCCCAGAGGAACGGTAATTAAATGTATTAGAACGTAATTATAACATTAATAAAATTTAACATAATTTAAACGATTTTGAAATTAAGCCCGGTGGACCTTCACATGTGGTTAGTCCATCGGAGATAATAATATAAACAAGTTCGAATTAGTTAAATAAAAGACTTAATTAAACTAAGATAATATGGGCCTTTTATTGTAATTAACCCATTTAAATTAAATAAACTCGGAAATAAAATTTTAATGGGCCTTTTACGAGCCCAGGTAAACATAAATAAAATTAAAACAGGAATTTAAATACTATGGGCCTTTTAAATAGCCCAATCGGAAAATAAGAGCACAAATTAAATAAATGCATGAAATTAAATAAAAATATAAAAGCGTAATTTAAATAAATAACACATAACTTAAATTGCATAAAGTAAAATCTTGGTTAATATTAATTAAGTTAATTATTCGTTCAATTAATCGTCGTTAAGGTCTGAGCCCGTTTAATATCGTTCGGGGTCCGATAATGATGCATGAAAGGTCCAAGGCTCGGGTTTTACCCACAGTCCATTTCCGAGCTCGCCGGAAAATTCTCGAGGCTGCCGGAAACTCGCCGGATTCCGGCTCGTACTGTTCACGATGGCAGCATCCCCCTCTGCTACTGTTCCTCTAGCAACACAGCCCAAAATCAACAACAAGAAGCTTGCCAGAATCATCCACAACCAGCAACACACCCAAAACACCAAACCCACCACTATCACCTCCAAAGCCACGGCCACACTGTGGTGACCGGAACACCACCCCACCAGAGCAGCAAGCCGATCAACAACACACACCATCCCGTGGCCATCCTCAGAAACACTCAAACACACAGCAACACCCAAACCCGCACATACCCTCAATCAAACCACCCATTCATCAATCACCCACCGACGATCACAGCCACCACAAAGCAAAACAACCCAATCAATCCAAGAACTCAAATCGATTAAGGATAGGGAAGAGAAGAAGGAAGAGGTGTGGCTAGAGACTCACCCAGCTCGGCTTCGTCGGCGGCAGTCGCAGATCGGAGGCGGCGTGAGGCAGATCGGAGTGGCGACTGTCACGGCATCGTTGTCTAGCAGCAGCAGCAGCTCGGAAGGGAAGGCGGCGGTTGCAGGAACAAGGGGAAAGGGAGGAGGCAGACAGGCGAGGTCGTCTCCTCTGTACCCGGCGGCGGCGAGATCCAAGGCTCTATCCCAGGGGCTCTGCTATGGCTTCCGGTGGCGGCGGCTTCGATCGACTGAGAGAGGGAAGGGAGAAGGAAGACGGGTCTCGGTTGCTGGAGAGGAGCTGGCGAGGGGAGAAGGCGGACGCGGCCAAGGAGGAAACGGTGAGGGGGAGAGAGGTTGGTGGCGGCCGGCAGAGGGGAAGGAAAGGAGAGGTGGCGGCGTTCTTGGAGAAGGCAGAGGAGGCAAAGGGATTGAAGAGAAAGAGAGCAAGGAGAAGTTGGGAGAGAGAGGGTGCAGAGAAATCGGGTGAAAATAAAGAAGGAGAAAGGGAAAGAAAACAAAAAAAGAAAACAGGGAAGAGGAGATAAGGGGGCCGGCGGCTGTAGGAAAACAGGGGAGGAAGAGAAAAGAAGGAAGAAAATGAGAAGAAGAAGACAAGGTAGAAAAGAAGAAAAGAAAGGGGTAGGGCCGGACGAAAAAAAAACTGGAAAAGAGAGAAAAGAGAGGAAAAAAGAAGAATGGCCACGTGGCAAGCCACGATTGGCCGGTCCGGATTTCCGTCCCGAGTCCGAAAATACAACTTAGGCTCAGAAAATCCGATTAATTCCTCTGAGCGTCGTCCAAGTCTTGAAATTGAAAACCGAGGCTCGGTTAGTTGTAAAGGAGGCTCGGAAATCCAGAGTAACTCCCGGAATTTAATTCCGAGGCTCGGTTATTCCCGGAAAAAACCCTCGGTAAAGCTCGGTCCGACAGGATTCATCGAATTACGACGTTTAAATTTCTTTTTAAATTATAATTAGTAATATATGTGTAACTTACATATTTGGCCAAATATTTGTAAGTGTTTTATTATTTTTGTTGATTAGGAAAATAATATTAACAACGGTAATAATAATAATAGTACTACTAATGTCGATTAGAAAATAATAAAAATAATGGTAATAATAATAATAAAAATTTTGAGAGCAACAAAAATAATAGTAACATTGACTCGATTGGTAAAATTCTTGATTGACCGCGATAAAAATTTTAATAACCACCGTAAAAGTCAAAACAGCTTGGTAAAAATCATGAAAATTTTACCCGGGTCGTTACAAGAGTAACATAAAAAAATTCGTATATAAACTTGGTCCCCCCAACTGAAAAATCCTGGGTCCGTCCCTGCCATACTAGAATCAACAAAAAAACCTTTATTATAGAAAGCTAATAAGGGTTTGGAAGAGTTAATAGTATATTTTGAATCCGTACTATTTCAAATTTACCAACCTTTGTTTCCAACAATTATATACTTATAATTTTGAATTTGTGTCAGTTATGTACCTCGGGCAGCATTTCGATGATATGGCGTGCTGTCCTTCAATGATAGGAAGCGATTTAGTCCCTGAGTTTTTAAATTATTAATATAAGTCCTTTATTAGTTTACAATTTACTCCATATATTTTATATTTTAAAAAATTAATCTATCGTTTTATATGTAATTATTATTCACGAAATATTTGATTTCTAAATTATATTTAATGTATAATAATATTTTTCTTTAAGATAGTAAGTATATAATTATTTTTTTATAATAATTTTTGTAATATGTAACTAGTTATACCTTGTAACAGCCCGGGTAAAAATTTTAATTTTTACCGGGACTGTAAAAGTCTTTTTACCGTGATTTACTGTTGAATTAATCTTGGGTAGTTAATTCAAGGTAAATCGAGCGTCGTTTTTCGAAACCGAGAGTTTTCCCGCGCTCGTAATTTTTCCGTGGATTTTTCGGACCAAAATCGGTATTTTTCGGGTCCCGAAATCCTCAGAAAAACCGCCCCAAATCCTTCCTCTACGCGGCATCGCGGACGGGTCCACGACGAGCCGCCGTCGCCTGTGTGTTTTACGCCACCGCCGTCGTCACGCCTCCCTTTACTCCACGCCGCCGCCACCACGGGTTGTAGGGGAGACCGAGTCTAGAGCTCGAGTCACCGCCGCCGTCGCCTTGGTCGGGTAAGCCTCCGACCCCTTCCTTCTCCTCTTTCGTTTTCTTTTCACCACCAAACCAAGAAAAAACTTCATTCGGCCAAGGTGCCGCAGTGCAAACTCTTCTCCTAATTGTTGGATTAGTTGTTGAATAAACTTTGAGTTGTTCCCTGTGACAAGGATGTCATCCACATAGACCAAAATATAAACTGTCACACCACCACTGCAATAAATTAGCAAGGAGTTATCAGATTTTGATACTATAAAACCACACCGAACAAGATAATCACTGAGGCGTTTATACCACGCCCGAAGTGCCTGCTTCAGCCCATAAAGAGACTTATTAAGGCGACAAACATGTGTTGGTTTGTCGTGAGAAAGAAACCCTTGTGGTTGAGCCATAAATACCTCCTCATCAAGGAAGCCATGCAAAAAGGCATTTCTGACAACGAGCTGTTGAACAGCCCTGACGGGGATAAAGCTCCCGGACCCGACGGGTTCAGTTTTGCTTTTTACAAAAAAGCTTGGAACTTCTTGGCAGATGATTTTGTTGACCTTTTGAATGAGTTTTTTAGCTCGGGTTATTTACCTAATGGAATTAATTGTGCATTCCTTACAATTACTCCTAAAAAGTTAGAGACTTTATCCTTCGATGAGTATCGACCAATCAGTTTAATCCTCGTGGTGCGACAGGGTCCGGGCACGACGGGGCTCTCACCCTCTCCGGCGCCCCCTTCCAGGGGACTTGGGCCCGGTCCGTCACTGAGGACGCTTCTCCAGACTACAATTCGAACGCCGTGGGCGCCCGATTCTCAAGCTGGGCTATTCCCGGTTCGCTCCGGAAAATAACTAAGGGGATATCAGTTATTTTCTGGTCCGGACCGGACTCGCTTCATAATGCAAACAAGCTGCATTATTGAAGGAATCACAGGTTTGGTGCATTCCAGACAGGCTGCAGCGTTATCCCTTGGACAGGGCTCGGATCCATAGTTTGCATCAGTGTCGCATACAGTGTCTTGTGAGTTATTAAGTCTTCCGCTGTGCATTATTTTTACTATTGTTGGGCCATTGGGCCGGTTATGACATTATTGATGTTTTCTTTTGGGCTGTTGAGCCCGGGTTTCTGTTGTATACACTGTATGATAGGCTTGTTTTGATTGGGTCGTCACAGTTTCGGCACGTGTTTACTGTGTACGGTAAATACGGGTCAGGGCGTTTCATTTTGGTAGCGGAGCGGGCGTTAGGTCTTGTTGGGCAGTCTTTGTGTGATTGTTGTTCTTGTTTGCATAGTTCGCTCCATTTGTTTATTATTTTATATTATTTTAATTAGTGCATTATGGATCCAGTCAAGGGACGCCAGTTGTTGCAAAACATACACATAAGAGGTAATGATGCCATAAATAAGCGGAAATATAAATATTATTAATATTGCTAATATTAATATTACAAACATAGATATTACATTGATATTTTTTTAAAAAAGAAAATACATTTATCTTCTCGGAACAACGTTGACCCTGAAGCTATTGGGGTCATTGTTGATGTTGACTTGGATCCTGTCGCTCCACGAGAACCACATGCCGCCTGTATTGTTCTGGCCAGGAAGCTCGAATCGGTTTGCTTGAGGGAACCGGAGTGGGATGAGACCGTGATCGTCTTCAGGTTGCCACTGGGTCTCGGTGAGAAGAACCATGTTTGGCTTGTATTGGTTCTTCAGGTCCCTCAGGGTACACGAGAACTCCTGGGAACGCCTAGCGACTCCTCTGCAGTTCCACACCAGTAGTCGGGCATTTGGCCAAGTTACGGGCAGACGAGTTACTCTGGGCATGCTCTGGGCCGTCATCGAGAGCTGATAGTAGGTGCCTTGCTCCAGGAAATGGCAAGTGGACTCTAGGTTGAACTCCTAAAGTCTTTCGGAGATGAAGAACATGGTGGAGTTGGCCAAGCTGTAGTAGGAGGTCCTCAGAGTGCCATGGTCCTCCAGGAAGAACGTCTCTTCCATGGGAGTGACGAAGAACCTCGACGAGTAGAGTTCGTCGACGAAGACTAGATGTGGCATCCTGCCGAGCTTATTCGGTAGTTCTTCTGGGCACTCGTTGATCATGCTGTAGGCCAGTCGGTTTCTTCTGCCTAGGTTGGCACCCTCGATGAAGAAGACGGACGATGGAGCAGGCATCGTGTTTTGGACGCGTGGGTATTTTGTTTTTTCTGAGCGTTGTGGTTTTGTTTGCCTAAGCGTTGTTTGCTTTTAGATGCTTTTGATGATTTACACCTCACCGCTCTGTCTTTTATACTCATATGGGGAGCGTGGTTACTGTTTTCGATTTTCAAGATTTTGCTTTTTGAAAATTTTGTCGTTGCTTCATTTATTGCTTCGTTACTTTATACGTTTTTCGGGCTACAATGCCAGTGTTTTTCAGCCCTTTTCTATCTCATGATTTTCTTACGCCGTGGCTACCTTGGCATTTCTTTTTATGACTCTTTCTTGCATCTTTTATCACATGCATTCGTGACCGTTGAGGTTAGACTGATGGGACCATACCTTGAGTAGAGCGCAAGTGCGACAAGCTTACAGCTGTTCGGACATCATGGAGGGATACAAGACTTGACAGACGTTTTTTTTGGCTCATGCGGAATTTGTGAACAAGTGGGTAACGTTTCTTTCGAGGGACACAGGACACTCTCGTGATCGTCACCATGCGAGTTAACGGATATCTTTTTCGCGAGGGAAACCGACGTCACCGTTAGTTACGCGTGTTACGTTTCTTGGGTTCGAGGATGATTACGTCTGATACGAGCACCGATCATGAAAATATGTTTTGTTTTAATTTCTTTATGTTTTGATTTTGGTAAACGAGTTTGTTTTTAATCTCTTTATGCTTAATTTTATATTCTTTTTATTGATTTTTGTTCTGTTTTGAGATGTTTTTATCTTTCTGTTAGCATGAGTTTTCACAATTTCACAAGAGTTTTTGATTTAAAAAGAAAACTTATTTTATTTAGTTCATAACGGTTTACAATACAGAGAAGAGGTACTCTATTGAGTTACATGCTTCTCTAGGTCCTTTACAAATTTTTGGACGTTCTTCACGTGAGGGAAGAGTTCCGCGCACGCCAGTTCTATCTGCATCACCGCCGAGCTGATCTTCTTCAGTGAGACATTCAGCTGCGTCAGAGTCTGCTGCGGAGTGCTGCTTTTGGCAGTTGCCTTGCCCTTCTTATCCTCAGCCTTCTTGTTGGCACGCTTCTTTCGTTGTCTTGGGGAGACGACCATGTGTTCCTTCAGGCCGATGATATTGGTTTTGAACAGCTTCTTGGGAGGTTCTTCATCGGAGCTTGTCGGGAAAGCAGTGCCGCCGATGTAGCTGTTGTTCTCGGAGCCAGAGGTAGTACGAGATCGGATTGGAGAGTCCATGACTGTGTGTGAGTTTGCCAGTCATGAGGTTTGGTTCTTATAGAGGACGAGATGTCGCTTAAGGGTATAAGCGGTATCTCGGGTTGAGTTTGGACACCTGGCAGAGTGTGCCAGAAGCTTATTGTGGTAGGACCCACGGATAAGACGGAATTTCGGGGACGAAATTCTTTTTAAGGTGGGTAGACTGTAACAGCCCGGGTAAAAATTTTGATTTTTATCGGGACTGTAAATGTCTTTTTATCGTGATTTACTGTTGAATTAATCTTGGGTAATTAATTCAAGGTAAATCGACCGTTGTTTTTCAAAACCGAGAGTTTTCCGCGCTCGTGATTTTTCCGTGGATTTTTTGGACCAAAGTCGGTATTTTTCGGGTCCCGAAATCCTCAGAAAAATCACACCGTAAAATAACTAAGGGGATATCAGTTATTTTCTGGTCCGGACTGGACTCGCTTCATAATGCAGACAAGCTGCATTATTGAAGGAATCACAGGTTTGGTGCATTCCAGACAGGCTGCGGCATTATCCCTTGGACAGGGCTCGGATCCATAGTTTGCATCAGTGTCGCATACAGTGTCTTGTGAGTTATTAAGTCTTCCGCTGTGCATTATTTTTACTATTGTTGGGTCGTTGGGCCGGTTATGACATTATTGATGTTTTCTTTTGGGCTGTTGAGCCCGGGTTTCTGTTGTATACACTGTATGCTGGACTTGTTTTGATTGCGTCGTCACAGTTCCGGCACGTGTTTGCTGTGTACGGTAAATACGGGTTGGGCGTTTCATACCTAGTGATAAGAATTATTCAATTATATTACTTAGTTACTTATCACTTAAATTTTTATTGAATGATTTCAAATTTTTAAAAATATTTTATTTTATTAATTTTGACAATTTAAGAATTTAAAATTTAGAAAATAATACACAAGTGGATCCCACTTACCAGTTTTTTTTAAACTATATACAAAAATTATTAAATTTAACATAATTAATTAAAAATCAATTATTATTATCGTTATTATTAGTATTAGTATTAGTATAAGAGCATATTTATAAGAATTTTAAAAGTTTTTTATTTCCTTTTGGTGTTTAATTATAATTTTGTAGTGTAATTAGAATTAATCATACATAAGCAAAAGAAAAGTATTATCGTTCAAGAAGAGATTTTTTTTTTATGCTAACGATTTTCTTTATTACTCAACAATAATTACAGAGATGTTAGATATACAGTTGAATAAATCAACACGGCACTGAAACTTAAATTACAGCATAATAGCTATACTCAGGGTGGGTTGTACAACAGAGAAAAACGGCGCTTGGGTCCCTTCCAATTCTTCAGGGGCTCAGCACTGGATATGACTAAAGATGCACTATATGGAAAATCCAGTTGCAAAGCCTTGGTCCAAGAGGTGGCATGCACGATAATGGTGTCCACTATCCGGTCAACATCTGCACTAACCTTGTTGAATATTCTCCTGTTCCTTTCCAGCCACAAGGACCACAATGCAGATAAGCAAATAATAAACCATGAGGCTTGGCATTCACCATGTGAGGGCAGTGATACCCATTGATACAAAAAATCCTCCAAAGTTGCAGGTGCGCACCAATATATCTTCCACCATCTAAGGATCTTACACCACACTCGCCATGCGACTGTGCAATGGAGTAACAGATGGTCTCTAGTTTCAATTTGATTATTGCATATCACGCATATGGACTCGGCAAGAGATATGATACCTCGGTATCTATCACAGTTCAAGAAGAGATTTAATTGAATATAAATAAAATTTTAGGGCTTAATTGTATAATTATATAGGATTTACATGATTAAATTTATAATTCAAGGGGCAAACTAGCACACTTTATTGGCGAGCAGCATGTCACATCATCAAAATGCTGCCCGAGGTACACAATTGATACAAATTCAAAAGTACGGGTATGTAAATAACGGAAGAAAAAAAGTCAAAGTATATAGTCGATGAATTTGAAACAGTGAGGGTACCAAATTATACTATTAACCTGGGTTTGGAAAGTCACAGGGTATGGTGACTTACCATTCTAATCTCTTATTTATGTCATGGACTATCATTCTGACATCCACCTCCAGTTTTAGTTAGAGATAGTTTGTTGGTGGACAGCGTGAACATGGGCTAATGCCCAGTGATTTTGTACCTGAAATGTTTATAATACTATCCCAGTTTGCACCATACATAATTATTATGCCCAGTGATTTTGGACCGCATCCAAAGAGTAGGGGAAAATATGACTGATCCAGTCAAACCGGATAGTACCAAATTCTTATTTTAACATCCACTCCAGCCTAATATGTAAAACTTATTTTATGTATGTTCTAGTGACAACTGTGGCATCATAACTTCCAGGGGAAAAAGTTAGTAACACCATAACTAAAATTGAAGGAAAAAAAGAAAATCACAGAAATAATAAATTAATAATATAAAACTAAATAAAAGTCCTTAAAAAATATGATAGCAGAATGCAACTATGAATATAGATAAAAGAGAAATTGAAGACAATGAAGACTTATGATAGAATTTTGCTCCTACCAGTCCCATTTTAACACATGTAGGACCATATGGTTTCAAACCATAATGTTGAAATTATGATAAAGTTCAAAAGAAGAAGAAGCAACACCAAATCCTTGGCATAATGGAAAGATGGTGATCAAAAGCTGCTAAAAAAACTAATATATAGATTCAAGTAAAAATCACACACATCCTTACAACCATGAGCTCTTTCAGTTAGAGATGGAAACATGTAAGAACCCAAAGTAAAAGCAATCCACAGATCATTTCTGCTGCAATCCATCCGTTTGCCCTTTCACCACCACTCTTTTCATTAGCACTTGATTGCCTGCTACTGGAATTTCCTGTTTGGTAAAATAAAGCAAAAGGAATCAGAAAATGGGGACAGTACTAAATACCAAATCTATAGCAATATATAAAACTGGGTTCTAGTGTTCTTGACATTGGTCAAAACCTCATCCAGGTTTAATACTATTTCTATATAATGGAATGTGACAATAGCATGTGATCAAGTGTTGTTAATTTTTAGTTTGGTCCTTCAACTTTTTAGTAGTACTATTTAGTACGTATCTATTATTTATGATAATTTTTATGTATGTCCCTCTTTAGTAGTAATTTTAATATGAAAACTTATATGATTGATGTTTTTATCGTTTAATATGTCATCATTAACTAATATAGTTCTTTAACTAAAAATTCTTATAATTTAGGGTGATTTTATTGAAATAAATGTATTCTGTCTAGACAAATATTGCATTAAATAGTACATATTTGATTTATCTTAAAATATATTATTTTCTATTTTTCTGTCGAATTTTTCATTATATAGATTTAGAAAGTACAGGTATTTTTTTTAACGTCAATTATCTATTCAAGTGATTTTGAATTTAAATTTATTCAAAACTTAAAATCCCACTAATATTCATAACATGGATTACCAGATCCGCCAATTAAATTTGATGAGCCTAATATCACAAGGTGTGTAACATTGATAGGCAACTATGAAGGATTTATTAGGAAATGATTTCATTTTCTGGAAGCTATTTATGATTTTTATAATTATAATTTGTGTAGCATTGATGTTGTTCTTTACTCTTTTAATTAAAGAGTACATCATAATCTTAACCTTTTATTAAATTAATATTGAAATCATTTTTAGAAATATTAAAGACTATAATTGTTAATCTTTTAAAAGCAATTTAAGAAATTCCAAAGCAACGCGATGCCATTTTCTAGTGTATATATCATACATTATACACAGGTGACATGGAATCACAGTATGCAAAACTTGGTTTTGGGGGAACATTAAAAGTTTTATGAGGTTCTATGTAGAGATAAGGATTGATCTTAAGACAAAACTCTCGGCCATTAACTTTAATTCCTATCAAACAGGCAGGCAGCCTTTTTTTTTTTTTTCCGTTGAAGGCAGCCAACCATATTAATTGGTGATAGAGAAATCCAGGAGGAGATGGTGGGTAGTACTAAATTATTGGTGAGATGATATTTTTTCCAACTTTAACAACATAGACATGGACGGAGACAATATTTTCCAACTTCAACAACATAGACATGGAGGGAGACAGTAGTCAATAGCACAACGACACGAAGTCCAGATTTCAACGTCTAAATGAAGGGAGGGTTTTTGACAGGTTATGGTAGTGTAGTATCTAGTGACATGATTGGTGACGTTTCTTCTTAATGGTAAGAGTTTTAGCAACATGATTGGCGACGTTTCTTTCTATTGAAACACTCATTTACCATAATTAAGTGCGCAACTCTAATCAAATTCTAACTAGTCCGGGCAAACTCAGCCGGATAAGAAACCAAAAAGAATTGAGTTTGATCTTAAATGTTTTTAGTTAAACTTCACACACACGCACACACACACACACACATATATATATATATATATGATGTGCAATTATGGGCTTCTATGCAGTGGTAAATAATGGTAATGATGATTGATCCGAATAACCCAGTAGGGTATCTGCTATACTCAGCTGGATGGTCTTTCTAGTTTTCTGACGCAGCGAAAGATTTTTTGCTTTCATTATTCTAGACGGAATTAGGAGTATCTTGGCCAGTATTAACTATCCAGTTCGTGGCATGATTTTATTGATTGTCTTTCCCTATATATCCATGCCTATATTGTTATAAAAACATTTTTGGATCACCAATTATCTAGTGTATATGAATCCCTAACACAAAAGGGTTTATTTGACTGTGGCTAATCTATGCGCGCAGTGGGGGAAAAAAAAAATAAATCAACAGGGCAAAATTTAATTTACCACTTGTAACTGGCGCGGTAGCGTTCACTTTGGTGATGTTGGCAAATCCTGCAAATACCTTTGCATCTGGGGAGTTTGGCGGCAGATGTAGAAGACCTGAATCAATATGCATATAACCCAGATGTAACTTTTCTATTAGGTTTCCACTTGATCATTTATATATATGATCATTGTATTGTGCATATTAACTGCTCATGTATCTATGTGAGGGGTGTTGTGTGGGCTTACCGGTGCAATCTGAAACATTAACTGGGGAGTGACAGGAACTAGGGAGAGTAGCTGCAAGAGTGACATTAATCTTGAGACCAAGGTTGGGATCATTGCGATCTTTAATAAGGATACATAGGCACTTCATGCTCTTATCGAGCACTTGTTTTAGCCCACTGCAACAATCTAAGGTAGGGGCCTTAGATTCCCCACCCACATAAGGCAAGCAAGTGGCCAGACCAACTAGTTGGTCCGCACATTCTGCTCTATCTTGCTGGAAATCTGCCACTGCAAAACCAGGCAACAACAGTACCAAAGTGACCAAAATACATGGAATTCCCTGACTCGTGATATTTTTGGAGCCCATTTTTGCAAGAGGTGATTAAGAGGCAGATGTTGTAAGCAGATAAAGAGGCCCCCTCGATCTTAGGCCTTTTATGCTGGCTGTGCTCGTGAGTCCTTTCAAATTAAAAAGGAAACAGAAGTGGGTGAGAGTGCTTTGTGATTGTTAAGAAATAATAAATATGATATCTGATATATGGTGTCTACCTGGAGATTTCACGTGTCAAGATGTTGATTTGTCTTCAAGTGAAGCTGTTATTGAATTAAGGCAAAATGGATCCCATCTGAGTGAATAGAAGTAGGTTGAAGTTGGATTCCCTTTTATGAATGATTGGTGTATTGCTTCATGTCATGGTCCTATAAATTGGAAAGAATGATGCATGCATACAAAACATGTCATACAAAACATGATTGATGTGTTGCTTCATGTCATGGTCCTAAAATTTCTATGTCGGAATTAGTTATTTTTTAGTTTCATTTGGTGATACATAATTTCCATAATTGTTGGATTTTGTTTTGGAGGTAAATATTTAAATATTTAGGAAAATTTATTCATATTATCAATCAAATTAAACCCTTCATCCCGAGAAATTTTATGTATGGTGGGGACTCCCCAAATTTGATTAGTTGTAGACATGATCTTAAATTTGATTATATTAGGAATAACTAAACCATTTAAGTACATAATTTATTTCCTAAATAATACACGATAAATTAAGAAACAAATATAAATCATAAGAGGTGAAGGGGAGCCCATAAAATAAATTTGAGAAATAAATAAACCCTAAAATAAAAATAATGAACCTTCAAATATATTTTATTATAAATAGGGGTCTATAACTAATCAAACTTGAAAGTCCCCATAATAAAATTTTTCCCTTCCTCTCTTTACACCTTCCTGACAAATTTGCACCGCATCTATCGGTTATTTATGAAGTGATAGATAAGTAACAACAGGAAATCGCTACTTTGAACACAATGGGCGATAGTATGTAATGTGATAAGGATTGGTAGTGAATTTTTCAAAATATAATCCCATCCCAACAAGACCGCAATTAATGTTACCTTTTTTTCTTCAAGGACGGGAACTTCCATTTTAAATCCCTTTTTTTCTTGTGATCGATTTCTCAGCTATACATTTCTAGCAATTGCTATATGCCAACATTGAAGTAATTTACGCCTAATCAATACAATTTAGGTTAGCACTAATCAAAACGTTAGTAACTTTTTATTGACCCAAAATAGGAAGTAAAGATGTAGATTAATTTCATGTTGGGTAGGTTACATAGATAAATTCTTTTTTAAAAAAAGTGAGCAATTTCTTCTATTTGGGGATCTAATGCCAGGATTACAATTCTGAACCCACATAGCGATAATAATACTACTTTTTTCTCGAAAAAAATAAGCATAGAACTCATAATCGAAGCATATTATAATTCAGAATCGATGCATATTATAGTTCAAAATATTATTTTTTTGGTCCCCGTACTATAGTTCAAAATTAAGCCTCAACACTTTTCACTATCCTTATAATTTTGAATGGCATCTATTTAGACATGTGACCATTTAGTGATAATGACTAGTATCTGAACGTAATAAAGGTAGAATGATAAATACAGAACGAATTTCTTAGAGTGTACTTCTAGAAATGCATGCCCACAAATCCATGTACACCCCAATTGATTTTTTTTTTTTTACTTTTTTCCTGTTCCAAGTAGGAGAACATTGTTGCATTGTATGTAGGAATGTATTTTAAAGTATGTGTAAGAACGTTTTGGATCTTTTGGAAACATTAGTAGATAATACCAACATTTGTCCTATATGCTGGGTCTTTTTGCAGCATGCACCAAATCTTTTAGATGCCGGAATGATTATTAATTATTTGGTAGTAATTTGGTCTGGCAACCCGTGATTTTACACCTTTTTTCTTCGAAGAATCCGTGACCCAAACACATGCTAATTAAGCTCCTCATGATTTGCCTCCCAACAACACTGTATATAGATAGATCAGTGTATGTATGCTTAAAAACAAATCAACTATAAGTTAACTAATCTCTTGTCTGTCACTTGGCATGCATTATCATGTGTAACAAAGTTGGCAACTACTATTGCTGACCTATCCCAGTTGCAATACAAAACTGTACAACGATTAAATCACTATAAATCTGTGGTAATTATATAATTAATTATATCATGCCAAAACACATAGGGCCCAAATTTCTTCCTTGTCGTTTTATTTATAACATGACCAAATGTTTGACAAGGCTGCAGCTGAGCATGTGATCACCTTCCCACATAGTATAGGAGGCGACTTTATGTCTCCGTCCTAGTTACCTACCTACTAGAATTCCACCAAAAATGAACTACTACCCAATAAAGTTTAGTACAATATTTAGTCAATAAGATGCCCTCATAATATAATTATGCTCTTTGCTCAGAACTGTTCCAGAGAACTTAATTTTTGTGCAGGTTTGTACTACAAATTCAAACCTTTCAATCAAGAAACTATTGAGTAGTAAACTATTACTCAATAATACAAGTTTTATTATTTGGGTTGGGGGAAAAAATAATGTTCTACTACCACTTAATTTGTCACATATACTAGAATACTATGTACTGGAATATTCCCTATTTCTTACATGACATTCATGTAATATTAAAATAGTAAAATATAAATTCCTAAGAAAAAGTAAAATTTAAAAATTAAAAATTACTTAACTAATTAGATGACGTATAAAAATAATTATATTTATTAGAAATTAAATGAAATAATTTCCATGGCAGTAGAAATATTAATATTTTAAAATTAGAAACTAAAACAATAACAATCGGAACTCATAGTTGTCCACCATGAAATAGGAAGTCATATTTCTCAATTGTGCGCGAGGATGAACCTTTATTCGTGCTTAATTGTAAATCTTCATGACTGAGTCACTCATTGAAAGTGAAATCTTTAATAAAGTTAGGAAATAGTCTTATTGGAGTATTGTGAACCAAAGTTCGGGTGAACTTTGTGGCGAGGTGATAGATTTGAGCTTAGCTTAAGTAAAAGTTTGTGTCATAGATTTTGATTGATCGTATGAAAATTAAACCAAGGATGATAAGAATGTTAAAAATCTCAAGATAGATTCTTTGGGCAGTGGATGTACTCCAATTTGAGAGGAAACATTCTAAATTTGGTGTCCTAAATCTTTCTTTTCTTTCCCAAAAATACTATATCAGATTTTGTCGCAAAATTGATTTGGCTTCATTCACACTAAATCAGCAATTAACCGAAAAGACTAATTCACTCCCTCTTAACGATTTTAAGCCAACAGAATATGGCATATTGTATGATAATGATGGTGACCAAAAATGATCTCTAGACTCTCGTGTTTGGAGAGTGAAAGTGTTTGTTATGTACGAAAAGGTGTTTTTCTATGAGAAAGATGTAATGACTAAGCGTAGTTGGAAAATAAACCAGAAATATTGAAGCGCCCCGACCCGTATTTACCGTAACACAGTAAACACGTGCCGAAACTATTCATAATGATAGAACAGACAGTACAACGTGCAAATATCATACAATATCAACTATCAATACAACTGTCACCCACACTCGGGGACCATTATTCAAACCCAACACAGTGCTCTCAGCAGTAGCAGATAGTATCAGTAATATACATATCACAGGAAATTAGCAATACAGCAATATAAGCAATAGAATAGCAGCGGAAGACTTATGCACATGCATCGGTGGTATGGATCCGGAGTCAGGTGGAGAAGAAAGCAGCAGCCATCGAACGTCGTACCTGAACTACGGAAACAACTTAACCTACGGGATGAAACCCCGCAGGCGAGGGGTGAGTCCGAAGTGCTCACCGACCAAGGATAAACAGTGATATGCAAGCAACCGTAATACTTAAAAGCAAACACAGATAAGCAACATCATATCTCAACAACTGAAACAAGGCCAAAAGAATGCTTAATTATTATTACCAATTTTATCTTCCGGGCCCCCGTCACTGGACAAGCTAGGGTCGTACCTGGTAATCAATTAATTCCGGATGCTAGGTCAAGAACCAAACCACATATCATAACAACCGGATATTCGGCATATCCAAGCCACCGCAGATATTCGGCATATCTGAGCCACTGGGTAGTCGGTATACCCTAACCACAGGCAACAAGCCAACACCAGATATTCGGCATATCTGAGCCACTGCGGATATTCGGCATATCCGAGCCACTGGGTATTCGGTATACCCCAACCTCAGACGTCGTCATGCCAACCAGATATTCGGCATATCTGAGCCTCTGCGGATATTCGGCATATCCGAGCCACCGCGGATATTCGGCATATCCGAGCCTCTGGGTATTTGGTATACCCTAACCACAGGCATGACGGGCCAATCAAACCAAAAACCGACCATAGCATCCCAAAATTAATTTTCAAACCATCGGGTCGTACCACTACTTTCCACATGACAATTATACCAACATCTCAAATCAATTCCAATCTCAATTCTAATTTCTTTTTCACAATTTCCACAGTCAATAGTTCAACATCAATCTCAGCGTAATATCCACATAACCAATATCATAGCTCAAGCAACAATAATACCACAACAGTGATCAATCATCCAACAATTCAGCAGTTCAATCGAACAACAAAGCACACAAGTATTACAGGCAACATAACAAGGGTTATCCATCCTCACCTTAGCCGATATCAACTATGAAATTGTTCAGCAAGTTCCAAGTCCGGTTCCTCAGCAAACTGTTCGTTATCAACTCCTATATCAATCAAATAATATGCACACATAAGATGGTATGCAAATGTCTTGCTAATACTGTATACCGTAAATTAAATATAAACTCGGCTCGGTTACTCTCCTGGATTAATTCTCCATTATCGTCATCATTCACCATTATTTCCAAGGGTCAAATTATCCTTCTATACTTTTTCCTGTACCCGGGTACTATTCCGGTATTTACCACCTTGATAATACCCTTTCCAAAATTTATTCCCTAAGTATGTACTTTCCAAAATATTTTTTTCCTACAAATTTTTACCATATAATATTTTCTAAAATTATTTCCTCGAAATATTTATTTTTCCATACCAATATATATTTTTCCAATCTCATTTTTATTTTCTTCCATTTTATTTTCCTTCCCAGTTTTCATTTTCTTTCTATTTCTTTCTTTTTTTTAAAAAATCGGGCTGGGCCAAGTCCAAACCCAGCCCAAGGCCCAAGCTAAGCCCAGACCATCAAGCCCAGAACCAAAACCCAGGCAGACCAAGGCGCAGACCCAGGCCCGTGTGGACAGGCCCGCGCCCAGGCCCAACGAGCCCATGGTTCTAGCCCATAAACACTACCCATTTCAAAAGCTCCAGCCCGACCCGCGACCCATGCTATACATCCGGGTCGAGCCTCTTCCAACCGGGTCGTGCTCACCTGCAACGACGGGACGGCGCGAGGTAGCGGCACCGGGGCGAGGCGGACGGTAACGCGGCGTCACGGGACGGCAGCGGTGCAGGTGGCGTTGCTGCGGCCGGCGGTGCGCACGAGGAAAGGAAGGAGACGGCGGCTCCATTCGGGTCGTCCTGCTAGTCGTCGCGCTCGGGGTGAAGGCGGAGGCGACCGGTTGCGACGGAGGGAGAGGGAGAAGGGAGGGAAGGTGCGTGAGGTGTTGGTGGCTCGAGTGGGGGTGGCTTACGGCGGTTGGTGGCGGCTCCGGTGTGGTGCTGCCGTGAAGAAAGAAAAGAAGAAAAAAGAAAGATGGGGGAAAAGGGGTTGCCTAAAACGACACTGTTTTGGGCAAGGGTGTGTGTATATTTTGTTTTCTTTTTTTTTTTTCTTCTTCTTTCTGGGTTTAACGAATTGCAAGGAATGGATGGGTTTTTTTTTTCTTTTTGCAGGGGAAGAAGAGAAGGGATGATGATGAAGATATGCAGAAGAGATGATTTAAAATAGGCAACAAAAGTCATTGGTTTATCACAAGTATAATAGGTAGTTCACAGGCTGAATAGGAATTGGCGGCTGAATAATTGAACTTCAATTATGCAGTTACTATGCTGCATGTGAAGTGTGGCCCACCTGGACCAGAAAATATCCGGTATACCCACTTATCTTATTTCTGGTCCGATAATTCGAGAATAATCCCGGCTTTTTCCGAAGATTCCCGGACCCGGAAAAA
The DNA here is from genome assembly GCA_028386065.3 of Turnera subulata. Lineage (NCBI taxonomy): Eukaryota > Viridiplantae > Streptophyta > Magnoliopsida > Malpighiales > Passifloraceae > Turnera > Turnera subulata. The sequence continues at coordinate 125,018 of JAKUCV010007103.1, forward strand.
TCCCAACTTCGGTCCGTAAAATCCGCAGAAAAATCCCGAACGTGGGGCCATGCTCGATTTCGGAATCCAATACTCAATTTACCATAATTTAATTACCCAAGATTAAAAATCATTGGTAAATTACTGTACATTAACTTAAACAGTCCCGGTAAAAATGAAATTTTTACCTGGGCTGTTACAGCCTACCCACCTTAAAAGAATTTCGTCCCCGAAATTCACTCCGAAGCTGTGAACAAGTGCGGATACTGAGAACGCATATGCTCCTCAACTTCCCACGTGGACTCATTCGCAGAGTGCTTGCTCCACTTAACCTTTACCATCGGAATAACTCTGCTCCTCAACTGTCTGTCTTCTCGGGCAAGGATCTGCTCCGGCATTTCTGTATATGTCAGATCCTCTGCGACCTCAACATCCACTGTAGTAACCACATGGCTCGGATCTGATCTGTACCTCCTCAACATGGAAACATGGAACACATCATGAATCCGTGACAACTCCTCTGGCAAGGATAATCTGTACGCCAGGGGTCCAACCCTTTCCACAATCTCATACGGTCCAATGTACCTGGGACTCAGCTTCCCTCTTTTCCCGAATCTGATTACACCCTTCCAAGGTGCAACTCGGAGGAAAACTCGTTCTCCCACTTGGTACTCCATCTCTCGACGATGCTTATCGGCATAGCTCTTCTGTCGGTCCTGTGCTGCTCTCATACTCTGCTTAACTGTCTGAATCTTGTCAACAGTCTGCTTAACCAAATCTGGACCAACGATCAAACGGAGACCTTCTTCATCCCAGCAAACTGGACTTCGGCACTTCCTTCCGTAAAGAGCTTCAAACGGAGGCATGCCAATACTGGAATGATAACTGTTGTTATAGGCAAACTCCGCCAAAGGTAGGTACTGATCCCAACTCCCACTGAAGTTAAGAGCACAAGCCCTTAGCATATCTTCCAGTGTCTGAATAGTCCTCTCCGACTGTCCATCGGTCTGAGGATGGAATGCAGTACTAAAACTCAGCTTCGTTCCCAAAGCTGTTTGCAGACTCTTCCAGAACCGTGATGTGAATCTCGGATCTCTGTCTGAGACTATGGACTTAGGAATCCCATGTAGTCTCATAATCTCTGCAACATACTGCTTCGCCAATTTATCCAAAGTGTCTGTCTGTCGAATGGGAAGAAAATGGGCTGATTTTGTAAGTCGATCAACGATAACCCAGATGGCATCATGCTGTCTCCGGGTCAACGGTAATCCAACCACAAAATCCATGGTAATCATTTCCCACTTCCACTCTGGCACTAACAAGGATCTCATTTTCCCAGCTGGAGCCTGATGCTCAGCTTTCACTTGCTGGCATGTGATACACTTAGCCACATACTCGGCTACATCCTTCTTCATACGTGGCCACAAAAAATGACTCCTCAAATTCTGGTACATCTTGGTGCTTCCAGGGTGCATAGCATACGGCGTCATATGTCCTTCTTCTAGAATCTGACTACGCAGATCACCAACATTGGGTACACATAGACGCTTTCCCAGCATCAATGCACTATCCTCCACTATGTGGAACTTATCTTCCTTCCCACTACGGACTGCTTCTTTCAGCTTGATCAGGTCGGGATCTCCATCTTGTAACTCCACAATCCAGCCTCTCAGGTTAGACTTGACTTCAATATGTGTCAACAAAGCTCCTGTCTCATCCACTGACAAGTCAACTCCCATCTTCCTTAACTCAATGAGTGAGGACATCGAGTAGGTCGTGGAAGCATCTTCTGGCTGTCTCCGACTCAAAGCATCTGCTACAACATTAGCTTTTCCTGGATGATACTCAATAGTACAATCATAATCATTCAACAACTCAACCCAACGTCTTTGTCGCAGGTTAAGCTCTTTCTGAGTCATGATGTACTTGAGACTCTTGTGATCTGTGAAAATTCGGCATCTCTCTCCAAACAGATAATGTCGCCAGATCTTCAAAGCAAGAATCACTGCGGCCATCTCCAAGTCATGTGTCGGATAGTTCTTCTCGTGTGGCCTCAACTGTCTCGAAGCATAGGCTATCACTCGACCTTCTTGCATCAAAACAGCTCCCAAACCAAGACCTGAAGCATCGCAGAACAACACGTACTCCACTCCTGGCTTAGGCACTGTCAATACTGGTGCTGTTGTCAGCTTCTTCTTCAGTTCTTCAAAACTCTTCTGGCAGGCATCACTTCATACGAAGGCTTGGTCTTTCTTTAACAGCTTGGTCATGGGACTAGCTATCAAAGAGAAACCCTCGATGAATCTCCGGTAATATCCTGCAAGGCCAAGAAAACTCCTGACTTCTGGTACCGTCTTAGGCGGTTCCCATTCCAAAACAGCTTTTACTTTAGCAGGATCAACCTTAATCCCATCCCCGGATACAACATGTCCAAGGAATGCAACTTCTTCAAGCCAGAACTCATACTTGCTAAACTTAGCATACAACTCCTTCTCTCGCAACCTCTGAAGCACTACTCTCAGGTGCTCTTCATGTTCTTCTCGGTTCTTGGAATAGATCAAGATGTCATCGATGAAGTCTACCACAAACTTATCCAAGAACTCGTTCAAGACCAAGTGCATCAAGCACATGAAAACCGCAGGTGCATTAGTCAAGCCAAAAGGAACCACTGTGAACTCAAAGTGACCATACCGAGTGCGGAAAGCTGTCTTCGGTATGTCCTTCTCTGCAATCTTGACCTGATGGTAGCCAGATCGAAGATCAATCTTAGAAAATCAGTAGCTCCCTGTAACTGATCAAAAAGATCATCAATTCTTGGAAGCGGATACTTATTCTTCACTGTCACCTCGTTCAGCTGTCGGTAGTCCACACACATGCGCAAACTACCATCCTTCTTTTTGACAAAGAGGACTGGTGATCCCCAAGGTGAAATACTAGGTCTGATGAAACCTTTCTCTAACAGCTCATCCAACTATTTCTTCAACTCTTGGAGTTCTTTCGGTGCCATCCCGTATGGAGCCATCGATATGAGTGTGACTCCTGACATCAGGTCGATGGTATACTCAACCTCTCTGTCGGGTGGCAAACCTGGCAAATCATCTGGGAGAGCATCAAGAAACTCCTTCACTATAGATATATCCTCCGGGGTAGGATCCCGTGTCTACACTTGTGATGTAGTTCCACAAAACATCTGAA
>JAKUCV010007103.1:129828-182092 GCA_028386065.3 Turnera subulata
ACGGCGCGAGGTAGCGGCACCGGGGCGAGGCGGACGGTAACGCGGCGTCACGGGACGGCAGCGGTGCAGGTGGCGTTGCTGCGGCCGGCGGTGCGCACGAGGAAAGGAAGGAGACGGCGGCTCCATTCGGGTCGTCCTGCTAGTCGTCGCGCTCGGGGTGAAGGCGGAGGCGACCGGTTGCGACGGAGGGAGAGGGAGAAGGGAGGGAAGGTGCGTGAGGTGTTGGTGGCTCGAGTGGGGGTGGCTTACGGCGGTTGGTGGCGGCTCCGGTGTGGTGCTGCCGTGAAGAAAGAAAAGAAGAAAAAAAAAAGAAAGATGGGGAAAAGGGGTTGCCTAAAACGACACTGTTTTGGGCAAGGGTGTGTGTAGATTTTGTTTTCTTTTTTTTTTTCTCCTTCTTTCTGGGTTTAACGAATTGCAAGGAATGGATGGGTTTTTTTTTTCTTTTTGCAGGGGAAGAAGAGAAGGGATGATGATGAAGATATGCAGAAGAGATGATTTAAAATAGGCAACAAAAGTCATTGGTTTATCACAAGTATAATAGGTAGTTCACAGGCTGAATAGGAATTGGCGGCTGAATAATTGAACTTCAATTATGCAGTTACTATGCTGCATGTGATGTGTGGCCCACCTGGACCAGAAAATATCCGGTGTACCCACTTATCTTATTTCTGGTCTGATAATTCGAAAATAATCTCGGCTTTTCCGAAGATTCCCGGACCCGGAAAAAATCCCAACTTTGGTCCGTAAAATCCGCAGAAAATTCATGCTCGATTTCGGAATCCAATACCCAATTTACCATAATTTAATTACCCAAAATTAAAAATCATTGGTAAATTACTGTACATTAACTTAAACAGTCCCGGTAAAAATGAAATTTTTACCTGGGCTGTTACAAATATAATGATCACAATACTGATTTGGAAAAAAAAAAAAAGAATAGAATGATGAGCCACGATTTGACTGGTGAAGGAAATATTTGAGTTTGACTCCACCATGATTGAGATTGATTTTTATGTTTGAATTAGAGCTCGATTGGTGTGAAAAACTTATCGTCTTAAACTTAAACTACGTCGATTAAGCTTGATTCAAATATTTATAGTTTTACAGTTATTTAAACTCAATTAAAAATCCGAGCTTGACTTGTTAAATTCCCTCGACTTTATGCTCAACTCGAGCTAGATAAACTAAGGCTATATTTGGTATAAGGAGTAGATGGAATGGGATTGGGAATACAAATACCATCTTCTAATAAAACATCCGATTCCCGTTGATCCCGTTGATTTTGCAACTAACGGATTCCCATTCCTTATATAACATGGCAACCAAACACAAAAAGCAATTAGATTCTTGTTCTGTTTCCGACTCCGGGCATACCAAAGATAGCCTAAGTGGATTTCTAACTACCATCAAGTCGATCTTGAAGAGTTCGCACGTAGCTTAACTCATCCACATCCGAACGTTGGCTGACCGGTGCCTTAGAAAAGGCTCTCTAAGTGCTAGGCCATGTAGTATTGTACGGTTATTAGAACCGGACCGACTCAGGAGACCAGTTAGAGTGCGACCCAAAGCCCAATATGAGTTTTTAGAGGAGTTGGGTTGGAATGTAATCGGCCTGGATAAACCCACTGACTAGGCCGGTTTTGTGTTTGACCGATTAAATTAAAGACCCGTTCACGTTTTAAATAACAAAGCACAATTTTTTTTTAAATTTTTTCCCTATTTTTACATAAAAATTGAATTATTTTGTGGAAAATTTTTATTTTTAGACTCTATATTTATTTTTTATTATTAAATTATGAATAAATTTAGTATATATAAATTAAAATGATTAATTATTTAATAATTATTATCTCAAATCAATTACATTAAACGCTCGGTTTGAGCCCGGTTCGACCGGTGAACCATGAGCCACGACCTTTACTTTATCTGTGTCCGGGCCGAGTCTGATAAGCATAGTGGTGGTACTTGTACATGCCAACCGGTGGCAAATATCATGAATGCCCTTCAATGTCCGGCGCAGAACACGTTAAGGAGGCCACAACTACATCGATCCAGCTGGACTCTCTCCACTCTTCTGCCACAAAACAATGACCCCGACCGCCGTGAACCGCCGTGACCAACACCAATCCCTAATCCTGAAAGCCGCAATCTCCTCCAGGCTTCTTCTCCTCAGCCTGATCCTCCTATGGCGAGCTTTTGTCCAACCATACGACACCTCCGCGCCTCTAAACCCCGATTGCCTCGCCGCAAACACAGCAGCAGTAGCACCACCACCGCCACCATCCTCCGCGGCCATCCCCCTCCCTGGTGTAGCCTCCGCGATCGAAAGTAGCGTCGTCTGGGACAGCGTGTACTTCGTGAGGATTGCGGAGTGCGGCTACGAGTACGAGCAGACCTACGCCTTCTTGCCCTTGCTCCCCGCTTGCATTTCCCTCCTTTCTCGCACACGTCAGTTCCGGTCACAATCTTCTTCTTCTTCGTCTTCCTCTTCTTCTGCATTTTGTGTTTAGGGTTTGTTAGATTGATTGATTGTTTGTTGGTTGCAGTTTTTGCACCGCTTGTTTCAATTATTGGGCTCAGAGCGGTGTTGGCATTGTCGGGATATGCTGTCAATAATCTTGCATTTGTTGCTGCGGCTGTTTATTTCTACAGGTGAGCTCTGCCGTGTAAGTGATAGCGTGATTGCTGTTTATTGACTAATAGTTAAAGAAGAACATTATTAATCTATGATTTTTGAACAATAATCAAGTTTTATGACTACTGTAGAATTCCTAACCTTTTGTTCTCGGTTTATCTGTTTTCACAGAGTTTCGATTATTATTTTGGGGGACGCTGATGCAGCACTACGAGCTTCGATATTGTTTTGCTTTAATCCAGCCTCCATATTTTATTCGTCCATGTAATTTTCGACATGCTTATTCTTACATTAATCTTTGAACAAGTATTTGATGAGTTCTGCAGAGTCTTTGCTTTGCTCAGCTATTCTATGTTGTTTGCGGTTGCAGATATACGGAGAGTTTGTATTCCCTTTTTTCACTCGGAGGGTTGTACTACTTAATTACTGGTGCAAGTAATGTCGCTGTTCTGTGCTTTGCTCTCTCTGCTTCTGCGAGGTCTAATGGAGTGCTTAATGCTGGTTATTTCTGTTTTCAGACTATGCATCTGGCTTATGATGCTGTATTTGTCAAAAGACATGCTTGTGTAAGTTTCTGTTCCCGTTTGTAGCCTGGCCCTTTTGGTCTGTTTTTTCGTTGGGAGCTATGTGCTTCCATTAATTTTTCATAATTAACATCCAAAATTTTTGTAACTGGTTACCTCTAATCTGCATTTCTGCATGCAATTTGGTGGCCTCCTTTGTGATTTATTGTTCCTGTGCTAGTTGGCAGCAAGGGTTCTTATTGTTGGAGCACTCCGTTGTGTATGTACCTTTCTTCCTTTTGTTGCCTTCCAAGCATATGGCTACTACAATATTTGTCATGGACGTTCCCCTGATAAAATGAGCCCATGGTGCAAAGGGAAAGTACCTCTGTTGTACAATTACATACAGAGTCACTATTGGTATACTCCTGTTGTTCCCACAGTTCTTGTGCATATCAATGCCTCCAAAATTTCCTCAAATAATTTGCTTTCTTTAATTTTTATCATAGGCTAGGATTTATTTCTAGTTCTGATTTGTTTTCTAGATTTAGCCCCATCAATGTGTGTTTTTGCTTAGGCTATTCTTATTTTGGTGGGTTCTTCTGATGCCAGGGGAGTAGGCTTTTTGAGATACTTTCAGTTGAAACAGTTGCCAAACTTTATGCTTGCATCCCCAATTTTGTCTTTGGCACTTTGCTCCATTCTCCACTACGTGAGGTCGCAACCTGAGATTTTTCTCTCTTTGAGTTTTCGAGCTTCTAATGAGGAAAAGAGGATTGCAGCTTCCTGGTCTTCTCCTGATACACTTGATGCATCAATCGTTGTTCCCTCGAAGGAGAAATCTTCCAGTAAAAGGCAAGGTAAAACCTTCTGAAATCTGTTTGACGCCATGTTAATTGTTATTTCATGGTAATAAATATATATAATAGTGAATAATTCTTCTCGACATCACTGGTAGGTGATCATGGATTAAATGCTTTGTTTTTCCCTATATTGCTTAAATGTGTTTGCTTTATGAATTCAAACATGTATTTGTATTATTTTGTTTCCAGAATTTTCAATTTTTTACCTTTGTATGTGTGCTTTGAACTTGTGGTGTTGGTTGTCGCCTAGGTAAATTCTCATTATCTATGGTTGTTATTTCTGAGTCTGCTGCAACGTATGACATGTTTTTCAATATCACAATGCTTCTAGAAAACCGACAGCTTAGGCAGAGGAAGCAGATGAAGGAAGAAGATGATCATGTTTCACTTTTTCCTCAACATGCTTCATTGGAGAAGCCAGGATACTTGTCAGCCTTTATTTTCCCATGCACCCTGCACCTGGGTTTCATGTCAGCCACTGCATTTTTCATCATGCATGTGCAGGTTAGACTCATCATGATGCAGATTTATTTGTGATCTTAATTTTTCTCCAGCTGTTTTTTTGGCCTGATTCGCAGATCCAGTTTCTGAGCTTTCCATCGTTGATTATTGCATCCATCTTTCTTGATCTTTGACAGGTTGCCACAAGATTCTTGTCTGCCAGTCCTCCTCTGTATTGGTTTGCATGCCGTGTAATGATATCCCCTCATTTTTCAAGGAGATGGGGGCACATAATTTGGGCATATTCAATTGCTTACATCCTTCTTGGAAGTTTGCTTTTCTCGAACTTCTACCCTTTCACTTGATAACTTCAGCTACTGTTATCTTCCTCGCAAGATAAGAGCTTCTTCCCCAATGTGTTGTTGCAAACTCAAAGAACAGTTCTTCACTGCTCGCCTTGGGATACATTATTGCAAAAACAACATATAATTAGGTTTTCTGAGCAAAATCATGCAGTGAAATTCATCTGGGTTCTTTAGATGGTTCTATGATCGCCAGAAATTAGCAATTTCGCAAAAGAGTTGCTTGTATGCAGCAGCAATGACTCATGTATACAGATTGTGGGCATGATTTTTGCTGATATAACTTTTTGAAGAGGAATTCTGTTCTGACTTGTAACTGGGATGTGTAAAATTGTAGTACCTTTCTGGTCACAATCATGAATATTGAAGAGCAAGAATGCACTCAAATATCTTGTCAATTGTGACGGCTAGTTTCTTTGTTTCTACCCACTTATGTTCTAGCACCAGGTTCTATGGTGCAATCCCTGAATCGAAATCAGTTATTAGCCAGAGAAAGACAATTTCACTAAATTTGTATTAGACAACTTGTGCCCAAATTTTTGCTCTTACTTTCTCAAACCTAAACGGGTTGAAAATCTGTTATTTATACCTGCTAATCTCAGTATGTTGTATTGTGGTGTTAAAACTTGTTTTGCTTTTTTCATTTTTGTCGAAAGTATGGAAGCATATTAGTATTAGAGATCAGAGATCAATAGAAGGAATAAATATAAATAAAACCATGGATCCTGGAAAGTTTGATGGGAAAGTAATATTTTGGGAAGTAAAACTTCAGGGAATCTTTTCCAAAATATTAGGAGAGTAATGCCTGTATCAACTTTTCCAAAATATTAGGAGAGTGATTCCTATCTTGGACCATGGGGAAGTTATATTCTTGATTTCCATGATTATGCTACTTTATTATATCATATATTTATCCTAATTTTTTGGCTTAATATCATCTAGCCCTCCAATTTGTCCCTCACTTTGATATGATTTTGCACGATAATTTATCATGCTCTCATGATTTTAGTCCCTTATGATTTTGCACGATAATTTGTCATGCTCTCATGATTTTAGTCCCTATACCAGTACACTAATTGCATGATGAACATGTGTCATAATTTTAATGGATGAATAAATTAAACTAATACACTCTACCATACTCAATCCCTCATCCCCATCACTCAATTTCGTCCAGAAAAGTAAATTCAAAAGTGATTGAACTCATTCATACCCCTAAATGTCGACTTTTATAGGGTTATGTGGTATATTTTTTCCACTTTATATATTCATTTTTATTAGGCCTTTAAACTTTCAGAGATTACAAAATATACCCTAAATCATCTCTGAAAAATGATAACGGAGCAACTCTATTAAACAAAATCACAATTAAAATAAAATTGAAACATCTTCTCACTTGTGTTTCAATTTTTTTCCCAACTAACAAATTTGAAATCCCTAATTATAGGTTCTTCAATTCCCTCCCCCCTCCTCTTCGTCATCAATCAACCTCAATCCCGGCTTCCACCTCCTCCCACCTGGGACGACTTACCAATTGGTTGCGGCAGTATCAAACGCTTCCTTCACCTCCTTCCCTAACCCGACATAACTTCTCATTGTGAAATTAACAAATAGTTTATTAACAGACATAATCAATTTGTTTTTTCAACAATTTCTCCAAAAAAAAAGTCAAATTTATTCTTTACATATAATAGATATTAAATATAAAAATTTCATATAATACGAAAGTAATCTGTGAAAATTACTTTAAAATTAAGAAAATTTTTAAAAATATAGAGAATAATTGATTTTTAAAATTCTACGAACATTTCTAGTGTTTCAATAATTTTTTTAAAGCAATAGGATAATTCATTCTAATATTCTATGAATATTTTTAGAATTTCATAGGAAATTTTTGAAATTTGTAAAAGTTACAGAATAATTTATGAATGTTTTTAGTAATTTATTAAAAAGCTATAGAATAATTCCATAATTTCTATAAATATTTTATTGAAAAATTCTAAGAATTTTAAAAAACTACATAATATTCTGTTTCAATCTCCTATGATTATTTTTAGTATTTTATTAAAAAATAGGACAATTTCAAATATAATAAAATAATTCATCCCACTATTCTATGAATATTTTTTTTTTATTTTTCAGTGATTTCTTTTTAAAATTTGAAAAGATATAGAGAAATTCATTCAAATATTTCTATGAATATTGTCAATATCTTATTGAATGTTTTTTTTTAGAGTTTAGGAAGATGTGGTTTTTTCTGAAACCAAACTCTGGTAAAAATATGTGAGGTTTGAGATTGATGAGAATAAGGAAGGGAAGAAAATCAAACATAAGAAATTTAGAGTGGTTCCCCCCTCACCAGTTACCTCCACTACCTCCACTACCTAAAACACTCCAGCGTATGGTTTCAGTAGAAATCATATCTCAACTTAAATCACACATCAACTATCCAGCGGGTGGTTTCAGCAAAACCATATCTTTTATCACCCAAAGTTCTAAGCCTAATTCACCCCTCTCCTCTTAGGCATTTTTGGGCCTACAAAAGTTTCGTAATGAAACGGAATGGAATCTGAATTGTTTGGCGAGAAATTGAATGGAATGGAGTTTTAATCCGAAAATCCATGGCGCTCCGAGTTCCGGAAAGAATAGTGTAAAGAGTTAGTGAAAAAATTGAAACTTGAGCCCATCCAAATTTTAAATTATTTGTAGAAAAATTGGAGGGAAAATAAAAATTATGCAATAAATCTCATATTTTCAGCTCTTGTGTTTTATTTTCATATCAAATTATTTAATTATTTTTTATTTTATTTTTAAAAATAAATTATGTCAAGATTTTATAAATATCATTTTGATGTACCAAATAAGTTGATATGGTTTATTATCTAAAAACTTTTAAAATATATAAAAAATTATGTTATTTTTACACAAATAAATTAAATAATATATTTATTTTTTCTAATAATAATATTATAAAATAATTTAAACATTTTTTGAATAAAAAAATAAAAAAACTAGACATTACACCAAATGTAGGTTATTTTATATTTTTGTGTCATTTATTTCCACTGCATTCTTATTTAATTTGAGACTATTTCTAATTTTTTTATAACTTTGAAATAAAATAAAATGATATTTATCTTTGTAACATATTTATCTTTAGAACTCGGTTGTGTAACATAAAACAACTCCTGCTTATTCTTCTTGAAGCGCATGTGGGATAGAGTGGCTGTGTTTATAGACTCTAATCGAACTGGAAGATGAGCATTAGTTGGTAGCACATTCGCATTTTGAGCAATGAGTGATCAAGTTTCCATAAGCTCTTCCCTTGTATGCCAGCATATGATGAAAGATGGTGTAGGAATAGTCCACCGAGCTGTTGCTCAACAAACACCGAAGCAGCCACATATCATAGGTCTTCAAATTTGTTTGGTGGCCATGGCGAGGAGTGAGAACATGGGTGATGAAGTACAAGAGGATGCGATGATTTGGAGACAAGTCTTCATACTTTCCAACTTTGCTTGCCTTGCCAAAGAGCAATATTCTCTACTCGAAAACACTAGGAGTGTGAGGAATTGGAATGGTAACTCCTGAAGCAGTATTATAGTATTTCACTCTTGCGGCTTTTCCTTTGTGAAGGTGGAGCATATTTCTGATCAGTTCGACATCAACAAAGACAGATTGTCCACAAATCAGGGTGTGTATTCCACAAGTAAGGCCAACATCATCCGCCTTTGGAATCATGTTGGAATAGAAATATGGGACCAGCTTTTCATGAGTAGAAACATTGATAGTGGCCAAGTCCAATCGAGATCTCTCAACAATTTGAAGCAGCTCAGACCCTCTCACATCATCAAAATGCACAATGGTACTTTTGAGAAATTTGAATTCAGTATCTATGATTCCAGGTGCATCCTTGATTCCAGCATTCTTTGAGGACCCTACTTCAGTATGTCGAGTTTTCTTATGCCTATTAGACACATTGCCTTTCTTGCTCAATCGGATGATGGGTGGTTCTTCTTCTTCTTCTTCTTCTTCTTCTTCTTCCTTGGCTTCAACCTCTTCTTGAACCTCTTCATCCTCTTGAGGTTCAGGTGTTGGAGCAGTTTCATTTGTTGGAGCTCCATAATAGGAACCTCTTCGTTTTCATCTGAGCTATCGGATGATTCAACCTCATATACCGCCTTCTCTTTTCCTTTTCTTGAGGGTGGAGGTCACATTCTTTCTGCAGCAGTGCTGTCCCTCAAATGCTGTTTTGGCATCACTGATGCCATAAACTTCTTCTTTGCAGCAGGTGGTGGTGGAGCTTTAGGAGTAGGCTCGGGTTGAGGAGTCTTGACAGAGAAGGAATCCTTTCCTTGAGCAGCCTTTCTCCTATCTGCTTTGTCCATGACAGCCCGATCATGTGCAACTATCTTGGCTGTCTCCTTAGTACGATAGGTCTTTTGAGGTGGATTCTTTCTCTTGATGGGAAATTTTTTAGAAAGAGGGATATCATCCTTTGAGACTGTTTTCTCAGAAGAGTTAGCCTTCTCAATAGTTTCTTCTTCATCAAAATTAGCAAGAAATCCATTAGGTAGGATTGGGTGTGCATGATTAAGTGCAAAATCAGCTAGCACACGTTCCTTGTATGCAGCAGGAATAATTCCTTCAATCAAGGTTTTCCTCCTTTAAGCAAACACCCTAATGGGATCATCAGCTTCTCTTGGCATCCTTTACTTCCTCACGATGTCGTTGATTCCAGAAATTAAGTCTGCCAAGGTAGTGTCATCATCGGGTAAAGGTGGATTTTGTTGATTTTGTGGATTCTCCACTGGATTTTCCATATTCTCTGGGTTGTTTTGTGGTTCAGCTTGATTTTCTTGCTGTTCTTCTAGGATTGCTGGTGGTTTTTTCACAGGCGTTGCCATATCGATTGGCGATTGATGAATTTTCCTCTTCTTGGGAGGTTGTGGTTTGAGAGGGTTGGAATCGGGTTCTTTGTTTGCTGCTAGGGTTGGAATAGATAAGGTTTTTTTTTTTTGAAGTTCTTGTGGTGGAATTGAGAGAATAAGGCATAGGATGAGGATCAGTTGAGGTTTAACCCAAATTCTAAGTTTCTTCCCTTTTTGAGGAGTTTTTCAGTTAATGCCCACTTTCCTCATGATTGATGGGTAATGATGGAAAGTGGCAATTACCCAATGGGAGTGGAGGTGTGTAAGGTAACGGCATGTAGTGGGATATTAATTTAGGGAGTGAGTTATGGGAAGTAACAGAAAGTTTAGTGTATGAGGTAATGGGGTTTAGAGAATTCCAGCGGATAATAGAGGGTTGCCGAGCATGGATATTGTGATACCCCAGGTACACCCTAGAGCTAAGAGAAGTATTTACTTGATGAGAGACAGGTGTTACTTGTCCTTCGGGGTCATTCGTGTTAGTTGAATCGTGTATTCGGGAATTATAGGGTAATGATAATATTCATGATGTACAAGCTACTATGGGTTTTGGCTCGGTAACACGTGCTAGTAGTGAATTGAGGGCAACGGTGTGTAAGTAACCGGGCATGCAAACAAATGACAGAATGCGCAGTGGAAAAACCCAAAACTAATGGAGGATCCATGTGAAACGGGGTAAACCGAATAACAAGAATTTCATACCTGGAATTTGTCAAGTTCTTTCACTCAACTGATGATCCGAATCAGCAAGAACCAGACAGAAATCCGACTCCTCTATGGTATCCACACGAACTGTTGATGGCAGCTAGCAACCGTCACACGATCACTAACCCGAGCACTCCCGAATCGCAATGCTAGTTGCAGAATTCCGAGAGCTAGAGAGCCTAGAGTGTATGATGTATTTCTTTCTCTTCCAAAATGTGTATAAGCTTAGTCTGAAAAACTGATCAAACTCTCACACATATCATTTACATGTAATGCATAGTTTATTTAGACATTGGCCAACATAATCATGCACTTAACTTTCATTATTGTGTCTTTACTTTAATCATATATCTTATACATGATTATGATTATGTCTCCACTAAGCATTATCATATATATCAGCATATATATTGGATTACACATCATCTTGGGCAATAATTCTGGTTCAAAAATCTGGCAATTAATGAACCAAATCAACCCAAACGACCCGATTGAACCATGGTCCAACCATGATCCTACCACTAGCTCAATTTCCTAGTCGAACTATGGTCCAACCATGGTCTAACCACTAGCTCGAATCAACAGCTCTAAGTGTGTGACCCTATAGGCACTTGTGACATTTGGCAATAATTGTAAACTCTCATTTACAATTATAAACAATGAGCAGTGTCTAGCAACACATCATTGCTACCCAAACGACAAGATCAGTACTGATTCATTATGCCTCGGAAAATGTCGTTATCCTTTCGTCCCATTATATCAAGATCAAACACGAGATATGGAATATGTCATTGTCGTATATGTTTAATCTAAGATTTCTTGATCCCTGAGTTAACTGCGTAAAACAGATACAAATGATATCCCCATATCGCTTAATCCGAGCATGGCCATGCATTTATAGTTCAACTCTATCAAGGGGCCCAACTGATAATATACCCGTTATATGGGTTGGACGAATTCCATCTTGATCATCTGAAACCCACTACACATTATATCATGTACCCAATAATTACTCTTTAGGTCTACTCAATAACGAATAACCAAGAGTAATATCAAAGTATATGACTCACGTGTTGGGAACCTTGATGATCTCAGGTCTAAGGATAGTACATATAAGAATCACTAATGACAACATGAGTCCATGCAGTGTTCTTATGTCGGGCCAGTCCAGTCCACAAGTTCTCTAACTTGTACCCGTATGTAGAACTCATATCTCATATAATTCTCAACATACGCTAGTCTTAATTTATTATTACAACCCATCCATAATAATAATCGACTAGGGACAATTCAAGAATATAAAATATTCTTAGGTTATAAATATGTGCAAGCATTTATCATAGATAAACATATTTATTGGAATAAAACCTTAATAAAAAATACATGACTTTTTTTTAGAACAAAAAAAATATACATGACTTAAAATATAATCATCCAATGATTGGCTTTTGGGCATTACACTAACAATCTCCCACTTGCACTAAAGCCAATCATCCATGTATCTAATACCAATGGATCTAGCATGACCATCATGTTTCTGCTATGTGAGCGGCTTAGTTAAAGGATCTGCTACATTGTTCTCAGAAGGAACTTTGCACAGCCTCACATCACCTCTGTCAATAATCTCTCTAATAAGATGGTAGCGTCGGAGTATATGTTTGGATCTTTGGTGGTATCTAGGTTCTTGAGCCTGTGCGATTGTCCCATTGTTGTCACAATAGACCTCAATCCGACTGTGAATGCTCGGAACCACCCCAAGTTCAGTTATGAACTTCTTAATCCAAATAGCCTCTTTCGCTGCATCAGAGGCGGCTATGTATTCAGCCTCAGTGGTAGAATTGGCTAATATCTCTTGCTTTGAACTCTTCCAGCATACAACACCACCTCCAAGACAAAACACATATCCTGACTGCGATCTAAAGTCATCCCTGTCAGTTTTGGAAGCTAGCATCTGTGTAACCCTTTACAACAAGCTCATCAACGCTTCCGAATACAAGAAATGCATCCTTATTCCTTCTCAAGTACTTAAGGATTTTATTAACCGCTGTCCAGTGACCTTCACCGGGATCAGATTAATATCTGCTTGTGACACTTAATGCATATGCGACATCCGGTCGAGTACGTAGCATGGCATACATGATAGATCCTATTGCTGATGCATAAGGGATCTTACTCATTTGCTCTCTCTCCTTAGATGTACTAGGACATTGATTCTTTGTGAGAGTTATGCCATGTGACATGGGCAAGAAACCTTTCTTGGAATCTTGCATGCTAAACCTTTTAAGCATCTTGTCAATATATGTACTTTGACTTAGGCCAAGAAGCCTTTTGGATCTATCTCTATAGATCTTTATACCTAGCACGTAGGCAGCTTCACCTAAGTCCTTCATTGAAAAATTCTCTCCTAACCAAGTCTTTACAGACTGTAGTGTTGGAATATCATTCCTAATGGGTAGAATTCGTCAACATACAGTAGCAAGAAAACGATAGTGCTCCCACTAACCTTCTTGTAAACACATGGCTCATCTTCATTTTTATTGAAACCAAACTGTTTGATTACTTCATCAAAACGAGGATTACAACTCCTAGAATCTTGCTTTGATGGATCTTTGCAATTCGCATACCTTATTAGCATTCTCTGGAGTGACAAAACCTTCAGGTTGTGTCATGTACACTTCCTCTAAAAATTTCCATTAAGGAAAGCGGTTTTGACATCCATCTGCCATATTTCATAATCATAGTATGCAGCTATAGCCAATAGAATTCGGATAGATTTAACCATGGCAACTGGCGAAAAAGTTTCATCATAGTCAATACCATGAACTTGTTTGAAACCTTTAGCAACCAATCGCCCTTTAAAAGTAATCACATTACCATCCATGTCGGTCTTTTTCTTAAAGACCCATTTGCACCCAATGGGTTTTACCCCTTTAGGTAGATCAACCAAGGTCCAAACCTTGTTTTCATACATGGATTCCATCTCAGAATTCATGGCCTCTAGCCACTTCTTAGAGTCTGGACCCGTAATTGCCTGCTGATAGGAAGTGGGCTCCTCTTCGTCCATGAGCATCACATCTCCGGTATGAGTCAAGAGAAATCCATCTCTCCGGCTCATATCGAGTCCTACCACACCTTCATGGTCCATGTGTTACAGGTGTAGGACTTTTACCCACAACGTCTTGTGGTTCCTGTCCTTGTTCCATCTCAGTATCTATAGCTTCTTGTTGTGCTCAAACTTCTTCGAGTTCTATTTTTCTCCCACTAATCTCTCTAGAAATAAATTCTTTTTCTAGAAAAATAGCAGTACGAGCAACAAACACCTTTTGCTCTGTGGGATTATAGAAATAATATCCTTTAGTTTCCTTAACAAAACGGCGTTTGTCAGATTTAGGGCCGAGTTTGTCTGATGCTTGACGTCTTACGTAAGCTTCACAACCCCAAATCTTCATAAAAGACAAATTGGGGCGTTTCCCTGTCCATATCTCATATGATGTCTTTTCAACCAATTTAGACGGAACACGGTTAAGTGTAAAGGCAACTGTCAATAAAGCATGTCCCTAAAATGAAGAAGGTAGGTCAGCTTGACTCATCATAGAACGAACCATGTCTAACAGAGTTCTATTTCTCCTTTCAGATACATCATTCCATTGAGGTGTTCCTGGTGGAGTGAGTTGTGATACTATACCACACTCCTTTAGATGATCAAGAAATTCTCGGTCTAAGTATTCACCTCCTCGATCAAATCGAAGCATTTTAATACTCTTGCCAAGTTGATTCTGTACTTCATTCTTGAATTCTTTGAACTTTTCAAAGGATTCTGACTTGTGCTTCATAAGATACACATAGCCATATCTACTATAATCATCAGTAAATGTAATGAAGTATTGAAATTCACCTCTAGCCTGTGTTGACATAGGTCCACATACATCAGAATGTATAAGGCCTAACAAGTCTGATGCTCTTTCACCTTTACCAGCAAAAGGGGCCTTTGTCATTTTGCCCAATAAACATGACTCACATGTCTCATATGATTCAAAAACAAATGAGTCTAAAAGCCCATCCTTATAGAGTTTAGAAATACGAGTCTCGTTTATATGGCCCAAACGACAATGCCAGAGATAGGTTGTATTAGAATCATTTAATTTAACCTTCTTCAATTCAATGTTATAGATAGGAGTTTCTCGGTTTAGAACGTTCAAACCATTGCTTAAATATGCACCACCGTAATAAATATCATTCAAATAAATAGAACAACAGTTGTTCTTTATTATGAATGAAAAATCCTTCTTGTCCAGACAAGAGACAAAAATCAAATTCCTGCTTATAGTAGGTACATAATAGCAATCATCAAGTTCCAAAACCAAACCACTCGGTAAAGATAGATAATAAGTCCCTACGGCTAATGCAGCAACTCTTGCTCCATTTCCAACACGCAGGTCCACTTCACCCTTTGCTAATCTTCTACTCTTTCTCAGATCTTGCACATTTACACAAATGTGAGAACCGCATCCGGTATCTCATACCCATGATGCAGAGATAGATATATTAGCTTCTATAACAAGAATACCTGAAGTGGAAGTCTTACTTCCCTTCTGTATCTTCACCTCCTCAAGGTAAATAGGGCAGTTACGCTTCCAATGGCCAGGTTTCTTGCAATGGAAACATTATCCTTCCTTTGCAACACCACATTTGGGTTTCAGCACATGTGAAGAAGAAGATGCACATTAACCAAACTTTTTGGCAAATTTCTTCTTCTTGTTAAACTTGGCTTTACCCTTTCCTTTGCCATTTCCAACCATCAAAATGTTGTTGGATTTATTTGACTTCATCTGTTTCTCAACTGTTCCCAACATGTTAAGCAACTCAAACAAAAATTTTTCAAGAAGATTCATATTGAAGTTCATGACAAATTGGCTATAACTATCCAGCAACGATTGCAGGACAAGATCAACGACCAACTCTCTTTGCAAAGGAAAACCCAGGCCTTCAAGGCTCTCAATGTATCCAATCATCTTGAGCACATGAGGTCTGACAGGTGATGACTCAGCCATCTTGAAATAGAATAATGCCTTTGAGGTCTCATACCTCTCATGCCTTGCTTGCTCTTCAAAGAGCATTTTCAAGTGTTCGAATAATCGAAAGCACCCAAGTTCTCATGTTGCTTCTGAAGCTCAGAGTCCATGGTGATTAGCATAAGGCAAGCAACATCCAATGCTTCATCAACATGCTTCTTGTAAGCATCCCTTTCTGCCATAGGAGTATTAGGTGCCGGTTCATTAGGAACAGGCCCTTCAAGGACATACAACTTCTTTTCTTGCTTGAGGACTATCCTCAAATTGTGATGTCACTTAAGGAAATTGTTCCCATTAAGTTTTTCCTTCTCATGGACCGATCGCAGTGACGTAGTACTTGTGTTTTGTGCCATGATAACTCTACAAGAATCAATTCACACAAATCAGAGTCATGTATATATAAAATCATTTAACAAGGAAATTTATTAAATGATACTCCCACTATATAAATCAAGATGATAAGTGGGCCAAGATCCATATTTCACTACAAGATAAGTTAGCTTTGGCTAATCACTTACTTCATAGTTATTTAGGTAGACAACTCTTTGTCAATTACATCTCATGTAACTCTTGGATAGTTCAGTGAACAACTCTTGTTCTTGTCTATCTCATAGACTTATCTCAACTATTTGCCTCTAAGTCCCCAATCCTATTGAGATGACTTAGTTAAGTTCAACCCATGACAAACAATTTGGATATTACAATTATCCCATCGCATCTTGCTAGGATAAACATTGGCACTTTGCTTTGGCAAACCTACCAAGTATTGATCTAAGCATAGATGAGTGCTTGTCAATGGAGGGCAACACATGAGGAACTTAATATTTACATCAACAAGTTATATTCATACATAACATGCATGTAATTCACAAATTATATATCGCATTTATAATAAGCATGCATCATTTATAATCAATACCAAGCTATGTGACATGATTATAAAAGGATAAACATGTTAACAAGCAATCAACATATTGTTCATATATCATTAAAATCATAAGAACATGTTATCTAGCATGCAAAACATCAAACTAATAGGTAGAACCTTCAGAACATCGATGTTTAATCCAAAACATTGATGTTTGAGAGTTCTGGAACTTCTAATAAGTTGGCAGAATCCTCAGAACATCGATGTTGGATCCTGAACATTGATGTTTTAACTTGAACATCGATGTCTGGGCACCTTGGAACTTCAAACAAGTTGACAGAATCTCAGAACATCGATGTTTGATCATAAACATCGATATTTGAACTTGGCAAAATCTCAGAACATCGATGTTTACACCTAAACATCGATGTTTGAAGTTCCAGAACCTCCGAACATCGATATTTACACCTAAACATCGATGTTTGAGTCACTCCAAATTAATTGGCAGAGTCTCAGAACATCGATGTTTACACATTATACATCCATGTTTTGACCCATCGGCCAAAGAGAACATCGATGTTACACCTAAACATCGATGTTTTGACCCTTCGGCCGACAATCGGCCAAAGAGAACATCGATATTTTGACTAAAAACATCGATGTTTTGGTATCACATACCTTTCAATCACTCTTGTCGAACTCATTTGACTTATTGCCGAAAGTACACTTTGATTGCTCATATACCAATCAAGTACTTGCTGTCAAACACCTTTGACAGAACCAACTTCAACATATCACATGTCACGCCCCATCTTAACGTGACCGACCAGGTACCTTGTGCATCACTAAGCATGCCACAGGGCACCCAAAGGCCTACATAAAAAATGGGCAGAAGCTAGCCCGACGGGCATCTAATCCAACTATGCCGCAGATATCAACAAAAGCATCACATGTTAAGGTACGAAATTGAGCACACAACATCCACACATTATTTTACATCAGGTCTGGACATTAAGTGGGGCAATAAGTGTGTTGTTCCAGCCAATTATTCTCATATACACAAGTAGTTTTGGCCAAGTACCCATCAACTAACAAAGTACGGCTCTCGGTCCTTCCCTCACCAAGCTTGTCAGCTCCTTGCCCTGAAACAAAGGGGTGGAAAGAGGGGGGTGAGTCCACTGACTCAACAAGCCGGTGATCACAAAAGTAACAGCAGTGACACACACTAGCAGCTATAACACCCAACAACTAAACATCAATGCACCGTGATCAGCCCACGGGAAAGCTATCGTGATGATGCACTAGGCCTACCTGCATGGTGTGGTAGCCCTGCCAAAAAAGTTACTCCTTAGTCCACAGCCATGGGAAGTGCTCGTGACTTGCTACCAAACCAGACACGGCGCCTTGCACAACACCATCATCATCTCATATAACCAGGCAGCCTAGGGGCACTGCAAGGTTCATCATCAATACCATCTTATGCATGCGTCATGATGCAAGAGTTATGCATGAAATGCACAGCCCGAATATTGGACTCGTCAACAAGCCAAGGCATATCATCTTACATCAATTTGCACGATTGGTGCCACCAATAAGCATATTGGAGCTATTAATCAGCAAGCAAGCATCAACAACCATCACACATGTGACAACCAAACTTACACAAACTTAGGCCTCACTAGGCCCTTCCCCTTCCTTTGGTGCTCCTAGGTTTCTAGCACCTGCCACACACAACCAAGCATCAATACAAAGCACAACAACACAAAGCATCAAGTAGGAACTCATATAAGTTAGCCTACACACCAACTGGCCAAGCTAGACCAATCGGTTAGAACCAATGCTTGCAATGGCGCATCAACCCTAGTCATCAGCCCTAACCTAGTGTATTAGCACAAGTATTTGGGCGTTTATTAGACCTACACCCCAACAGGTTGCCCTGTCCAAGCCTATTAGGCACTGGAAAGTCCAATTAGCCCCTAGTAAGGACAACTGGGTGCACCCAGTGCACCAATTGGCCTCCAGCAGCACCAATTGTGCACCAATTCAATAAAACAATGCCCAGACCTCAGACAAAGCCTTCCCACATAGCAATCACCCAATAACAAAGCCTCAGAATTCCCACCAAACCAAGCTTATTCACTGTCTAAGCCAGCAACACACTAGATAAGCCTATTGGCACCAATTCAAGCTTGAATCTTAACCCAGCTACTTACCCCACCTTCTTTTGTGTGAGAGTGTCTTGGGAAACCTTGAGAATGGCTGAGTCCTTCTCTCTTGAACCCTCTTCACGTTTTGGCAGAAATGAGGGAGTGAGGGGCTTGCTTGGGCAGATTAGGCTAAGGCAAGCAGGTGACTAAGCAGCCACTTGCTTCCTTTGCTCCCAAAATCTACCACCAAGCCTTAGCACCTCTCCACCTCATGGTTGGTTTTCACCCAAAATCTGCCACCAACTAAGCACCTCTCCACCTCATTCTTATTTTTCAACCAATAGAGCCAAGCCAGCTCACTCCAACTCAGCCCACACTTAGTCCTCAATTAGTTTTCCAATCACTGATCACACACACTAATCCATGGTTAGGACTAACCACCCGCTAATTAATCCATCCGAGTCAAATGCTAGTCAACCGAAGCCAATAGCTAGCCCACTCAATCAATTGCTGGCCAATTGCACCAGCTCCTATCCCAGCACCATTCCTCATCAAGTAAACACATAGTGCATCAATTACACGGGTTGTCACATCATCTCCCCCTTATTTAAAATTCGTCCTCGAATTTACCTGGAAATAGATGTAGATACTTGTTCAACATTTCTTTTTCGGACTCCCAAGTAACCTCTTGTCTAGAGGCGTCTTCCCATAAAACTTTCACAAAGGCAATCTCTTTGTTACGAAGTTTGCGCACCTCCCTGTCTATTATTTCTACTGGCTGCGCCTTGTAAGTGAGCTCCTCTCCCAACTGAATCTCTTATGGTGCTAAGACATGTGAGGGATCCGACAAATATTTTATTAACAACGATACATGAAAGACCGGATGAATATGCGATAAATTCGGTGGCAATGCAAGATGGTACGCCACTGGTCCGACTTTTTCCAATATTTCAAGTGGACCTAGAAATCGAGGGCTTAGTTTACCTTTCCTTCCAAATCGTAGCACCCCTTTTGTGGGCGACACCTTAAGAAACACCATGTCCCCAACTGAGAATTCCAATTCCCGTCTCCTATTATCTGCCTACTTTGGGCAGCAGCAAGGTTTTCTCGTGCCACCCTTACTTTCTCGACCATTTCCTCAACAATTTCAGGCCCTAGTAATTTCCTGACCCCCACTTCGTTCCAACATATTGGAGTTCTACACCTGTGGCCATACAATAGTTCATATGGGGCCATACCAATGCTTGATTGATAACTATTGTTCTAGGCAAATTCAATCAACGACAAATATTTATTCCAACCATCTCCGTAACTTAGCACACAAGCTCGCAGCATGTCTTCCAGAATTTGTATCACCTGTTCGCTTTGCCCATCTGTTTGAGGGTGGAATGAAGTACTTAAATCAAGCTGAGTCCCCATAGCATTTTGGAAGCTTCGCCAAAATCTTGATGTAAATTGAGGGCCTCAATCAGATACTATCAAAACGGGTACACCGTGTAGCCTCACAATTTCATCAACATACACTTGTGCTAGCTTGGTCACTGCAAAATTATAGGTAGTCTTTACTGGAAGAAAATGAGCAGACTTGGTCAATCGATCAACAATCACCCAAATAGAATCAAACCCACCTGCAGTCCGCGGTAATCCGCTAACAAAATCCATGGTGATTCTTTCCCACTTCCATTCTAGAACTGATAAGGGCTGAAGCAATCCCGGTGGTTTTTGATGATCTCCCTTTACTTGCTGACATATCAGGCAATTGGAGACATAATCGGCCACCTCCCTCTTCATGTTATTCCACCAGTAATGTGTTTTTAAATCATGGTATATTTTGGTGGATCCTGGATGTAAGGTGTATCGGGTTTGGTATGCTTCTTTTAGAAGTTTGCCACGGAGATCCCCGACATCAGGAACGTACATTCTTGTACCGAACCTTAGGATGCCATCATCAGTAATCATAAATCCAGCCTGTTCCCCTTGCTTCACTTTTTCTTTCCACTATTTAGTTTCTGCATCATCATCTTGAGCCCTTACAATTTCATCATTCAAAATGGGACGCACCTGGTAGTGAGCTAACAATGCCCCTGATGCGGCAACGGCATAATGCAAGCCTTGATCCAGCAAATCATGCCAAGCCCTAACTGCAGGCTTCCTGACCACACTAAGATGTGCCAAACTACCAATAGATTTTCGACTAAGGGCATCAGCCACAACATTGGCTTTTCCTGGATGGTATTTAGTGGACAATCATAATCCTTAAGTAACTCAACCCATCTACGCTGCCTCAAATTCAAATCCCGCTGTTTCATTATGCATTTCAGGCTTTTATGATCCGTGTAAATTTCACAAGGCTCCCCGTACAGATAATGTCTCCAATTTTTCAATGCAAAGACTACTGCTGCCATCTCAAGGTCATGCACTGGGTAATTCTCTTCATTCTTTTTGAGTTTTCGGGAGGCATAGGCAATCACTTTGCCATCCTGCATCAAGACACAGCCCAAACCAACTCTCGACACGTCACAGTACACAATATATACACCATCTTCTTTGGATAAAGTAAGTATTGGTACTAAGGTTAACCTATGTTTCAGCTCCTGGAAACTGGCCTCATAAGCGTCAAACCAAATAAATAATTTCTTCTTTTGAGTCAGTCCGCACAGTGGTGCAGCGATAGAGGAGAAGCCTTCAACAAACCGACGTAATATCCTGCCAGCCCGATGAAACTCCGTATTTCCGTCACATTGGTCGGCCTCGGCCACTTCACAATTGCCTCCACTTTCTGTGGGTCTACCTCAATACCCTCAGTAGATATGACATGACCCAAGAATGAAACTTTTTCCAACCAGAACTCACATTTTGAAAACTTAGCATATAGTTTTTCTTTCCGTAGGATTTGTAACATAATTCTTAAACGCTTTGCATGTTCCTCCTTAGTCTTTGAATAAATCAGCACATCATCAATGAACACGATCACAAATTTGTCAAGGTACTGCTTGAACACTCGGTTCATTAAGTCTATAAAAGCTGCAGGTGCATTGTTAAGTCCGAACGGCATTACTAAAAATTCATAGTGCCCATAACTTGTGTGATACCCCAGGTACACCTAGGTGCCTAGAGGGATACTCAAGTGAATGGAGTCGGGTGTTACTCGTCCTTTGAGGATGCTCGTGTAGGTTATGTTGGTATGGTTCTAAGCTCGGTAACATGTCCGAGTGTCGGATTAAGGATAATGGTGCACTTAGGCTTGGCCTAGTGTGCACAAATGGGTTCGCGGTGACCCGAAGGCACGGATGATCTATTTAGCGGATACCGAGTGCTCGACTTGATTAATCAGTCAATAAGATGGATTATGTTGGTAATATATTAATTAGGTGCAATCAGTGCATTGGAGGCACAATTGCACAAGGGAAATACCCGTTGGCTCGAGTTGGCACGAAATGGTGCACAACGGGGGCACCGGGGTGTCCGTCGGTGTACAATTGGACCCGATGATGTGTAAACTCGTGATCGGCCAAACCGACCAATCAGAATGAGACGTGTGGCTCGGGAATATGCTGCTGGTGGTTTTGGTGTGCAAGCTAGTAGGTTGAGTGTCATGGTTCAATTGGTAGGAAAACAAGCACGAGGTGGCACGTGCTTGTGCAAGTGGCAAGCTTTGGGCAAGAGGTGGCAAGTGGGTGCTCACTCACCTACTTGCCCATGCAATAAGGAGGTGAAGCAGGAACCTCTTACTCATTTGTTCCAGATGCAATTCGTGTAGAGAGAGAGAGGGGAAAGAGAGGAAAAGGAGAGAGGTAGAGAGGTGAGGCTATGGTGGTTCTGCTCTCGGGCAGAATGACCCTTGCCCACGAAAAATAGGATTCCGGCCAAAATACCGGTTGGAATTGCGTGAAACCAAATCCTATGATTAGCTAACATCTGTAGCTTTCATATGGCACCGGTTATGTAGGTTTTAGAGTAGAAATGAGAGAGGTATGGACTCTCCAAAGTGACTGTGCTGCGACTGTCCAGTAGCAGTCATGCTGCTTGACCCAGTGTTGGTATTAAAGGCATATCTGAGGCTACAGAGCTCGGATTAGGTTGTTCTTTGGTGTTATGGAAAGATGAGACATAGGGATACAACTCTTATGTTGAGGACAGAACCTGGTTCAGCCGTTAAGGGCTCTAGAGTGCGGGTTGAAGTTCCTGCTGGTGCAGGGCAGCTTCTGCCCGAATTATGAAAGATAAGTGTTGTGGCTTTGGATTGTGATTTCTATGATATGGCTGCTATGATTGGGTTATAATGTGTATTTATATGTGTTTAACAGGGACCTATGTTCCTAGGATGCCCAAGGGCTCCATAGGGCAGGAATGCTTAGCATTTGGTGGCAAAGTGCTAGGTAAGTAGGTGATGCATACTTGTGACTATTGCCATTGTGTGCTTGCTGGGCAGATGGCCCAATTGCTTGGTTGGCTTGCTATTAGCACCTCTGGTGCATATGTTATTGATTATTGACTTATGGTTGGCTTGCTGGTTGTGCCCAAGGGGCTGTACATTGCACTTGCATACACTTGCATTGATGTGGATCGTTGGCCAATGGATCATGAGGGTAGTGCAAGCGAGGTTTGTACGTACCGTGAGATGGTGGGCACTTGTGTTGTGCGCCACAAGATATTGGCACTGGGTGCCTTGTACAGGTTATGGAACCTTGCGGAGGATATTGCCCGCTTGGTATTGTTGACAGGTGGTCATTGCGGTGTGTGATCCGTTTGGCCAAAGGGTGGTGCTACGAAGGGCGCTGTGTGTGCCTCGGTAGCAAGCCATATGCACATTGTTGGCTACTCGGTTATGCCTCGCACGTGGGGCTGTGGGATTCGGTTGTGCATGTGTGCAGGGCTGCCGGGTTATGCAAGTAGGCCCGGAGTACATCACTTGGCTTACCCGTGGGCCTGATCACGGAGGATCGGTTACCTTGCTGATTGGTGGCATGTTTGCTATGCATTGCATGCTTTGGGTGGTTATTGCTTGTGTGCACATTTGCTTACTGAGTTTTATACTCACCCCCCCTATCCTCCTCCCCTTGTCTTGCAGGTGCGAGAAAGAGTGTACGGGCAGTAGGTCGATGGGTATATAGCCGGGATGGTCATTTAATTGGTTGTTAAATTGTAATAATTTGCTAAAGAAGTTATAACTCGGTTTATAAGTGGTAGTGCCCCTTGTAGCAAGAATTTTATAACGTTAGTGATTATGCTTAGTAAATGAGTTTATATAATTAATATCTTCTGTTGCCTTTGTGTATGTTGTTTTGCTTCCGTTTATGCTGCGCTTGAGTTTTGGTTAGTAACCCGCTAGGCAGAGGTGACTAGCTTCGATGTGTTCGAGTATAGGCCTTGGGGTGCCTTGTGACACGAAGTGGGTGCACATGGTGCCTGGCCGGTCATGCTTAGGCGGGGGCGTGACAACTTGTCCTAAAGGTTGTTGTCCTCACATCCTCTTCCTTAATTCTTAACTGATGGTAACCTGATCTCAAGTCAATCTTCGAGAAGCGTCTTGCCCCTTGCAACTGATCAAACAAATCATCAATACGAGGCAGTGGGTACTTGTTTCGTATTGTTAGCTTATTTAATTTTCGATAATCCACACACATTCTCATTGAGCCATCTTTCTTCTTGACAAACAGAACTGGAGCTCCCCACGGGGACATGCTAGGTCTGATAAATCCCTTGTCCAACAAGTCCTGCAACTGAGTTTTCAATTCCCACAATTCTGTAGGAGCCATTCGATAAGGTGTAATTGATATGGGTTCTGCCCCCGGCTCAATCTCAATGCCAAACTCAATTTCTCGTTCCGATGGTAACCCCGACAAGTCGTTAGGAAAAACATCAATAAATTCATTAACAACTGGTACTTGATCAATGGAAATTTTCGACTCACCCACACTTTGCACCGATGCCAAATATAAGCAATTTGTATGTCGTGCCACCCGAGTTGCCTTCACTGCAGAAATTATTCGGGGTTGTGAAGAGACAAACTTTCCTTGGAAGATGAATTTTTCCTCCCCTAAAGGCTGAAACTTCACCATCTTGTTTGCACAATCCACCCGTGCACCATGCCGAGAAAGCCAATCCATACCCAAAATTACATCAAATCGGCCATAGGTAACAACAACAAGTCAGCTGGTAAATGGTGTTCTAACACACAAATATCGGACTCCCGATATACTTTGTCCACAAAGACCCGCTCATCAAGTGGGGTATAAACAGCCAATGGGCTACCCAAGTCACTAGGTGCATCCTCAAAGTACTTCGCAAAATGAATGTTTACAAAGGAGTGGGTACACCCCGTGTCAATTAAACATAGTGCAGGACATAATTTAACTTTTAAGATACCTGTCACAACTGTGTTGGAGGCTCCAGCATCCTCCTGGGTCAAAAAAAATACTCGCGCCTGTCCCTGCCCTGGTTGGTAGCTGCTGCCCCTACCAAAGGCTCCACGGCCAGTACCTCCTCTGCCACAGACAGAGGATTGGCTATCAGCCCGTGGTGGCCTAGGTGGTGGAGAAGCCACACTGGACGCCATTGATGGTTGCCCAACAGAACACTCCCGAGCTCTATGCCCTGGCTGCCCACACGAATAACATATGTTCTGCCCTACTGGGCATTCCCGCCACATATGACCGAACTGGCCGCACATAAAACATACAGAGCTGGGCTTTACCTGCGCACTTTGTGCACCCCTGTTCTGGCTGATTATAGGTCTCGTCGAGCTCACACCAAAGCTTAAGGCACCGTAACTAGAATTTCCCCTAAATTGGGCCCTAGGTATGTTAACCCACAACCCTGTTTTCCCACGTCCTCGGAATTGGCCACCACCAGTAGAAAAACTTGGTTGGCCTTGAGTGTTGTCATGCCTTGTTCTCTTGGCACTTGCCTCAGCTCTTTTCACTTGGGTCTTTATCTCAATTGCCTGAGCTTTGTCTACTGCTTCAGCATAGGAGCTAAATGGTATAGCCACTAAAGAGTTATAAATATAACCCTTCAGTCCTCCAATGAACCTTTTGATCTTCCTCTGCTGATCTGGAATCAAATGCAAGGCATACTTAGAAAGATTTGTGAACTTAGTGTTATATTCACTCACTGAGATCTCCCCTTACTTTAGCAGTTCAAACTCAGCTGCCTTCTGATCCCTAACACTTTCGGGCAGGAATTGTTCAAGAAACATGTCACAAAATTTAGTCCAAGTCCATGGTGCAACATTAGGCGCTCTTTCCCTCTTTCTAGATTCATACCAATCATTGGCCTCATCACTCTTCAACCGAAAAGCAGCAAGAGCGACTGCTCGATGGTCAGTGCATTCCATCACTTGGCAACACTTCCACACCTCATCAAGAAATCTTTGTGGATCTTCATTTTCAGTACTGGAAAATGTTGGTGGGTCAAGTTTTACAAATGTCACCAAGTCAGATTCTACTTTCTGATCTCGTTGTACTGGTTCCTCTCTTTTTTTCGATCATCAGCAATCGCCATAGCCCTAGTTTCGACTGCTTTACTAAATCCATGTAAACCAGCCTTCAGCACCTCCAATGGCATCTTTTGCGGTGCATCTGAGTACTCTTCTTTGTTGGGCAACTCATTGCTAGCAGCCCCCAGGACATAAGTCTCGTCGGCCTCATCCTCCGCATCATGTACGGATTGCTCATCTTGAGCAACAACATCCGTAAATACCTCCTTTCCCATCCTTCGCTTTGATGGCTTACCTGCACCCAAGTAAAAAGAAACCAACACACATAATTAGCTCTCACCATCCCATGGTTACTAGTGATGGGTAGTAGCCTTTAGCAGCCTTTTAACCTAAGCCCCTTCGTATTACATATAACCATGCTCCGCTACCACAACTATCACGCCCCGTCTTAACGTGATCGGCCAGGTGCCTTGTGCATCACTAAGCATGCCACAGGGCACTCAAAGGCCTACATAAAAAATGGGCAGAAGCTAGCCCCACGGGCTTCTAATCCAACTGTGCTGCAGACATCAACAAAAGCATCACATGTTAAGGTACAAAATTGAGCACACAACATCCACAGATTATTTTACATCAGGTCTGCATTAAGTGGGGCACTAAGTGAGTTGTTCTAGCCAATTATTCTCATATACACAAGTAGTTTTGGCCAAGTTCCCATCAACTAACAAAGTATGCCTCTCAGTCCTTCCCTCACCAAGCTAGTCAGCCCCTTGCTCGGAAACAAAGGGGTGGAAAGAGGGGGGTGAGTCCACTGACTCAATAAGCCGGTGATCACACAAGTAACAGCAGTGAAACACACAAGCAACTATAACACTTAACAGCTAAACATCAATGCACCGTGATCAGCCCAAGGGTAAGCTATCGTGATGATGCACTAGGCCTACCTGCATGGTCTGGTAGCACTACCAACAAAGTTACTCCTTAGCCCACAGCCACGGGAAGTGCTCGTGACTTGCTACCAAACCAGACACGATGCCTTGCACAATACCACCATCATCTCATATAAGCAGGCAGCCTAGGGGCACTGCAAGGTTCATCATCAATACCATCTTATGCATGCGTCATGATGCAAGTGTTATGCATGAAATGCACAGCCTGAATACCGGACTCGTCAACAAGCCAAGGCATATCATCTTACATCAATTGCACCATTGGTGCCATCAATAAGCATATTGGATCTATTAATCAAGCATCAACAACCATCACACATGTGATAACCAAACTTACACAAACTTAGGCCTCACTAGGCCCTTCCCCTTCCTTTGGTGCTCCTGGGTTTCTAGTACCTGCCACACACAACCAAGCATCAATAGAAAGCATAGCAACACAAAGCATCAAGTAGGAACTCATATAAGTTAGTCTACATACCAACTGGCCAAGCTAGACCAATCGGTTAGCACCAATGCTTGCATTGGTGCATCAACCCTAGTCATCAGCCCTAACCAACTGCATTAGCACAAGTATTTCGGCGCTTATTAGACCTATACCCCAACAGGTTGCCTTGTCCAAGCCTATTAGGCATTGGAAAGTCTAATTAGCCCCCTGTAAGGACAACTAGACACATCCAGCGCACCAATTGGCCTCCAGTACCACCAATTGTGCACCAATTCAATCAAACAATTCCCAGACCTTAGCCAAAGCCTTCCCATATAGCAATCACCCAATAACAAAGCCTTAAAATTCCCACCAAACCAAGCTTATTCACTGTCTAAGCCAGCAACACACTAGACAGGCCTATTGGCACCAAATCAAGCTTGAATCTTAACCCAGCTACTTACCCCATCTTCTTTTGTGTGAGAGTGTCTTGGGAAACCTTGAGAATGGCTGAGTCCTTCTCTCTTGAACCCTCTTCACGTTTTGGCAGAAATGAGAGAGTGAGGGGCTTGCTTGGGCAGATTAGGCTGAGGCAAGCAGGTGACTAAGCAGCCACTTGCTACCTTTGCTCCCAAAATCTGCCACCAAGCCTTAGCACCTCTCCACCTCATGGTTGCTTTTCACCCAGAATCTGCCACCAAGTCTAAGCACCTCTCCACCTCATGCTTATTTTTCAACCAATAGAGCCAAGCCAGCTCGCCCCAACTCAGTCCACACTTAGTCCTCAATTAGTTTCCCAATCACTGATCACATACACTAATCCACGATTAAGACTAACTACCCGCTAATTAATCCATCCGAGTCAAATGCTAGTCAACCGAAGCCAATAGCTAGCCCACTCAATCAATTGCTGGCCAATTGCACCAGCTCCTATCCCAGCACCATTCCTCATCAAGTAAACACATAGTGCATCAATTACACGGGTTGTCACATCACATATGTGAGAATCATAATGTTCTAGTTTAAACATACAATCAACAGAAGCTTAATAAACTATGATCAAGTTCTGTCACTTATACAATCATGATCAAGCCACATCACATATAGCATACCATGCATATAAATGACTATTTCGGTTTAGTGTTTCACAAGAGAATATTTTACCACTGTAAGGAATTGAGCATGCAAACAAATGACAGAATGCGCAGCGGAAAAACCCAAAAATAATGGAGGATCCATGTGAAACGGGGTAAACCGAATAACAAGAATTTCATACCTGGAATTGGTCAAGTTCTTTCACTCAACTGATGATCTGAATCAGCAAGAACCAGATAGAAATCCGACTCCTCTACGG
This sequence comes from Turnera subulata, assembly GCA_028386065.3. Classification (NCBI taxonomy): domain Eukaryota; kingdom Viridiplantae; phylum Streptophyta; class Magnoliopsida; order Malpighiales; family Passifloraceae; genus Turnera; species Turnera subulata. The sequence continues at coordinate 158,528 of JAKUCV010007103.1, forward strand.
TATCCACACGAACCATTGATGGCAGTCAGCAACCGTCACACGATCACTAACCCGAGCACTCCCGAATTGCAATACTAGTTGCAGAATTCCGAGAGCTAGAGAGCCTAAAGTGTATGATGTGTTTCTTTCACTTCCAAAATGTGCATAAGCTTAGTCTGAAAAACTGATCAAACTCTCACACATATCATTTACATGTAATGCATAGTTTATTTAGACATTGGCCAACATAATCATGCACTTAACTTTCATGATTGTATCGTTACTTTAATCATATATCTTATACATGATTATGTCTCCACTAAGCATTATCATATATATCAGCATATATGTTGGATTACACATCATCTTGGACAATAATTCTGGTTCAAAAATCCGGCAATTAATGAACCAAATCAACCAAAACGACCCAGTTGAACCATGGTCCAACCATAGTCCAACCACTAGCTCAATATCCTGTTCGAACCATGGTCCAACCATGGTCTAACCACTAGCTCGAATCAACAGCTCTAAGTGTGTGACCCTGTAGGCACTTGTGACGTTTGGCAATAATTGTAAACTCTCATTTACAATTATAAACAATGAGCGGTGTCTAGCAACACATCATTGCTACCCAAACGACAAGATCAGTACTGATTCATTATGCCTTGGAAAAATGTCATTATCCTTTCGTCCCAATATATCAAGATCAAACACGAGATATGGAATATGTCATTGTCGTATATGTTTAATCTAAGGTTTCTTTATCCCTGAGTTAACTGTGTAAAACAGATACAAATGATATCACCATATCACTTAATCCGAGCATGGCCATGCATTTACAGTTCAACTCTATCAAGGGGCCCAACTGATAATATACCCGTTATATGGGTTGGACGAATTCCATCTTGATCATACAAAACCCACTACACATTATATCATGTATCCAATAATTACTCTTAGGTCTACTCAATTACGAATAACCAAGAGTAATATCAAAGTATATGACTCACGTGTTGGGAATCTTGATGATCTCAGGACTAAGGATAGTACATATAAGAATCACTAATGACAACATAAGTCCATGCAGTGTTCTTATGTCTTGTCAGTCCAGTCCACAAGTTCTCTAACTTGTACCCGTATGCAGAACTCATATCTCATATAATTCTCAACATACGCTAGTCTTAATTTATTATTACAACACATCCATAATAATAATCGACTAGGGATAATTCAAGAACATAAAATATTCTTAGGTTATAAATATGTGCAAGCATTTATCATAGACAAACATATTTATTAGAATAAAACCTTAATAAAAAAGTACATGACTTGAAATATAATCATCCAATGAATGGCTTTTGGGCATTACACTATCATGGTGCACATAGAGTTGGCCTAGTTTGCACAAATGGGTTCATAGTCACCCGATAGCATGATTGGTCTATTTAGGGGGTACCGAGCGCTCGACCTAATTAATTAGTCAATAAATATTGGTTAGTAATGAGAATGTATTATTTAGGTGCAATTAGTGCATTGGTGGCACAATTGCCTAAGGGAAATACTCGTTGGCTCGGGTTGGCACAAAATGGTGCACAACGGGGGCATCGGGGTGCCCGTTGGTGTACAATTGGACCCGACGATGTGTAAATTGGTGATTGACCAAATCGACCAATCAGAGTGAGCCATGTGGCTTGGGAATAACCTTCTAGTGGTCTTAGGTGTGCAAGCTAGTAGCTTGTGTGGCACGGGCCAATTGGCCAAGACTAAGCACGAGGTGGCATTTGGTGCAAGTGGCACCAAGTTGTGTGTTGGTGCCAAGTGGGGTGATGATTCACCTACTTGGGCAGGACTTAAGAGGTCAGAGCAAGCACCTCTCACCCATTATGATCAGAATAAAATTATGGCTAAGGATAGAGAAGAGAAAGAGAGAGAAAAAAGGAGAGTGAGCCTAAGGGGTTCTGCTCTCGGCCAGAGTGACCCCTGGCCACTAAAATGGTGATTCCGGCTAAACCACCGTATAGAATTGAGTGAAACCAAATTCTATGATTAGATAATATCCATAGCTTTCGTATGGAATGGGTTTGGTGGATTTTTTAGTAGAAATAGACGAGTTATGTTCTCTGAAATCAGACTGTTCTGTAGCTGTCCAGCAGCAATGCTCCTGCTTGACCCAGCCTCGGTGTTGATGGCATATATCGAGCTAGAAACCATGGAATTTGACGTTCTATGAGGATTTGGAAAGCTAATTGGAAGGGCTACAACTCTTATGTTGAGTTCCGAAGCTGGTTCAGCCTTTAGAGGCCTTGTAGTTCGTGGTGAACTTGCTGTTGGTGCAGGGCAGCCTCTGCCCGGGTTAGTGTAAGGATGGCTTGATGATGTTGAGTTGTGCTTTACATATTATAACTTCTGTGGTTGGGTTATAATTATGTATTTATATGTGTTTAACAGGAGCTTATGCTCCTATGATGCCCAAGGGCCCCAAAGGGAGAGTATGATTTGTATGGTTGTGCTAAAGCACTAGGTAAGTAGGTGATGCGTACCTGTGACTATTGCCATTGTGTGCTTGCTGGGCAGATGGCCCAATTGCTTGGTTTTCTTGCTGTTGGCACCTATGGTGCTTGTGTTATAGATTGTTGACATATGGTTGGCTTGCTGGTTGTGCCCAAGGGGCTGTGCATCATTTGTATTTGCATCATTGAATTGATGTGGATCATTGGCCAATGGATCATGAGGGTAGTGCAAGCGGGGCTTGTACGTACCATGAGATGGTGGGCACTTGTGTTGTGCGCCACATGATATTGGCACTGGGTTCCTTGTATAGGTTATGGAACCTTGTGGAGGATGTTGCCCGCTTGGTATTGTTGACAGGTGGTCATTGCGGTGTGCAATCCGCTTAGCCAAAGGGTGGTGCTACGAAGGGCGCTGTGTGTGCCTCGGTAGCAAGCCATATGCACAATGTGGGCTATTCGGTTATGCCTCGTATATAGGGCTGTGGGATATGATTGTGCATGGGTGCATGGCTGCCAAGACATGCAAGTAGGCCCGGAGTACATCACTTGGCTTACCCGTGGGCCTGATCACGGAGGACTGGATACCATGGTGTTTGGTTGCGTGTTTGCTAAGCATTGCATGCTTTGGGTGGTTATTGCTTGTGTGCATATTTGCTTACTGAGTTTATACTCAGCCCCCATTTCCTCCCCTTGTCTTGTAGGTATGAGGAAGAGAGTACGGGAAGTAGGTGGATGGTTATAGTCGAGTCGGTTTACTTTAATTAATGTATTGTTTTGTGTATACACTAAAGAGGTTATGTTTTGGGATATAAGAGTTAGTGCCCCTTATAGTGGAATTTTATAACATTAGTGGAAATGACTTAATAAATGAGTTTGATACAATTAGTATCTTTGTTGCATTTGTATTTGATTAATGCTTCCGATTATGCTGCGCATATTCCGGTTAGTAACCCGCTAGGCATAGGCAGCGAATTTCTGTAAGGACGATAATAGGCCTTGGGGTGCCTTATGGCACGATGTGGGTGCACACGGTACCTGGCCGGTCAAGCTTAGGCGGGGGCGTGACAAGAATGGTAGCGGAGCATTGTTATAAAGTTTTGCTAAGGGGCATAGGCTGTTGAGTCTTGACTAGTACCCATCGAGTTAGAGGTTGGGGGTTTGGTGAGATACTTGTGTCTTATATGTATTCTTTGTGTTTTACATGTTGTTGTATTTCTGCGTTTGCTTGATATGCAGATCGACAATTTATGGACAATTTATGTGGGTATGAAGTGGTTGAGAATGTCGTACTAAAAGAAATAAAGTAATGGTGTTGTGGATTTGGAAATGTGTAAAGAATTCTGGATAGTATTACGGAACCTGAAGATGAGTAAGATATGAGGGAAATTGTTGTGATTGTTGAGTTTGGTTTACAACTTGTGATAAAGGATTCATGTTGTTTATGATGGGAATTTAAGTGTTACAAGTTGTAACATATGGAGGGAAGGTTTACGAATGGCCTGGGCAAATACCATATGTGAGGGTATTGGAGTTGGTTTGGAATACTTGGAGTTAGTTTGTGGACTACTAAGTCCTCATGAAGTATGATGATGGGCATGGGGATGAATATGAAGTGTTATTTCTTTTCGTGAGGTATAAGTGGAGTATCGCTGCAGAAGCTTGGTTAGCTTATTTGGGACGCAATTAGCAGTGCTCTTGGGATGCAATAGGCATGCTGTAGTGCTGTTGGTGCGCCAGTTGGTATAATTGGTGCGCTTGTGCATGCACTTGTGAGCGTGGGTGTCCTGGAAAAGTGCGCTTTGTAGCTCAGTTGGGGCAATTGGTCCCGTTAGCTGATTTTAGCGCCAATGCCTGCACTAGTGTGCTGTTAGCACATTTTGAGGCTTGGTTGGGATAATTGGCTTTCATGGCCAATTGGCACAGTTTTGTACGGGTAGTGCGTCCATAATGATGGTGAACAAGAAATAGATGGTATTAGTGATGAGAGAATGAGTATGTGGATTCTAGTAGCCGATTAAGTGATGTGTCGTGTGAACGAGTTATGCTGGGAACTTGTAGTGAATTGAGGGCAATGGTGCACATAGACTTGGCCTAGTGTGCACAAATGGGTTTACAGTGACCCGATAGCACGATTGGTCTATTTAGGGGGTACCGAGTGCTCGACCTAATTAATTAGTCAATAAATATTGGTTGGTGATGGGAATGTTTATTTAGGTGCAATTATTGCATTGGATGCACAATTGCCCAAGGGAAATACTCGTTGTCTCGGGTTGGCACAAAATCGTGCACAACGGGGGCACCGGGGTGCCCGTTGGTGCACAATCGGACCCGATGATGTGTAAATTAGTGATTGGCCAAATCGACCAATTAGAGTGAGCCATGTGGCTTGGAAATAACCTGCTGGTGGTCTTAGGTGTGCAAGCTAGCAGCTTGTGTGGCACGGGCCAATTGGCCACGATTAAGCACGAGGTGGCATTTGGTGCTAGTGGCACCAAGTTGTGTGTTGGTGGCAAGTGGGGTGATGATTCACCTACTTGGACAGGACTTAAGAGGTTAGAGCAAGCACCTCTCACCCATTACGATCAGAATAAAATCGTAGCTAAGGATAGAGAAGAGAAAGAGAGAGAAAAGAGGGGAAAGAGGAGAGTGAGCCTAAGGGGTTCTGCTTTCGGCCAGAGTGACCCCTGGCTACTAAAATGGTGATTCCGGCCAAAAAAGCAGTTACAATTGAGTGAAACCAAAGCCTATGATTAGCTAATATCTATAGCTTTCATATGGAACCGGTTTGGTGGATTTTGGAGCAGAAATGGACGAGTTATCCTCTCTACAATCGGACTGTTCTGTAGCTGTCCAGCAGCAGTGCTCCTGCTTGACCCAGTCTCGGTGTTGATGGTATATCTCGAGCTAGAAATCTTAGAATTTGGCGTTGTTTGTGGCTTTGGAAAGCCAAGAGGAAGGGATACAACTCCTATGTTGACGTTCGAAGCTGGTTCATCCTTTAGAGGCCTTGTAGTTCGTGGTGAACTTGTTGTTGCTGCAGGGTAGCCTCTGCCCGGGTTAGTGTAAGGATGGCTTAGTGATGTTGAGTTGTGCTTTACATATTATAGCTGTTGTGGTTGGGTTATAATGTGTATTTGTATGTGTTTAACAGGATCTTATGTTCCTATGATGCCCAAGGGCTCCAAAGGGAGAGTATGATTTGTATGGTTGTGCTAAAGTGCTAGGTAAGTAGGTGATGCGTACTTGTGACTATTGCCATTGTGTGCTTGCTGGGCAGATGGCCCAATTGCTTGGTTTGCTTCCTGTTAGCACCTATGGTGCTTGTGTTATTGATTTTTTACCTATGGTTGGCTTGCTGGTTGTGCCCAAGGGGATGTGCATCATTTGCGTTTGCATCATTGCATTGTTGTGGATAATTGGCCAATGGATCATGAGGGTAGTGCAGGCGGGGCTTGTACGTACCATGAGATGGTGGGCACTTGTGTTGTGCGCCACAGGATATTGACACTGGGTGCCTTGTACTGGTTATAGAATCTTGCGAAGGATGTTGCCCGCTTGGTATTGTTGACAGGCGGTCATTGCGGTGTGCGATCCGCTTGGCCAACGGGTGGTGCTACGAAGAGCGCTGTCTGTGTGCCTCAGTAGCAAGCCATATGCACATTGTGGGCTATTCGGTTATGCCTCGTACATGGGGCTGTGGGATATGATTGTGAATGGGTGCATGGCTGCCAAGACATGCAAGTAGGCCCGGAGTACATCACTTGGCTTACCCATGGGCCTGATCACGGAGGACTGGATACCATGGTGATTGGTTGCGTGTTTGCTATGCATTGCATGCTTTGGGTGGTTATTGCTTGTGTGCACATTTGCTTACTGAGTTTATACTCACCCCCCCCCATTTCCTCCCCTTGTCTTGCAGGTGTGAGGAAGAGAGCACGGGAAGTAGGTCGATGGCTATAGTCGAGTCTGTTTACTTTAATTATTGTATTGTTTTGTGTATACACTAAAGAGAGTTAGTGCCCCTTGTAGCGGGAATTTTATAACATTAGTGGATATGACTTAATAAATGAGTTTGATACAATTAGTATCTTTGTTGCCTTTGCATTTGATTAATGCTTCCGATTACGCTGCGCATATTCCGGTTAGGAACCCGCTAGGCAGAGGTAGCGAATATCTGTAAGGACGATAATAGGCCTTGGGGTGCCTTGTGGCACAATGTGGGTGCACACGGTACCTGGCCGGTCACGCTTAGGCGGGGCCGTGAAAGATAATTTTTTCTGATACGTCTCCGGTTTTGTAGCAACCAGCCGCCTTTCTCTCTTCCATTTCACAGAATCTCATGTTTCCCTATCACTGTACCTTCTATCCTATTTCATTCCTCAACTTTTTGTTCTTCAAAAAATCTTTTTACTAGATTTTCTTCCAGTGTGTGACGTTATCTCCAAAAGCACCTCTCTTTATTTACACATACCTAGAAATATCTCTGCAATTTTTTTCTTACTTTCTTTCCTCATTTAGGTTTCTCAATTGATTTTCTTCACTGCCCACGATTACTTATACACATATATGTGCCAAGCAATCTTGCTTTTGCCGAATAAATCAGTCCTTTCTTCTTCAACCATATTTGACTTATCGAAAGTCACAGTATATGCCTGAACTTTCCATCTCTTATCCTTCCACTTCTAGCGAGCTAGATGAAGAGCCACATGAGCCTTCTATTTGACATATCATCACAACCCAAGCGCGTGTCTAGTGAAGTGTGTGAATGTGATGCATGATTCAGCATGAATTAAGGAAGGATATTACCTGATTGTTTAATCAATTTGGGGAGGATTGTACTTCCCGAGCTCCAACGAAATCTTATTGAATTGATCCTCCTTCAAAGGCTTTGTAAATATATCTGCTAGTTTCCTTTCGATTTGGACAAAATCAAGCATTGTAGCCTTCTTAAGAACATGGTCTCTAATAAAGTGATGCCTAGTTTCAATGTGCTTAGACCTTGAATGTTGAACCGGATTCTTAGTATGATTAATAGCACTTGAACTATCACACATAATAGACACATTACTAAATTAAAGACCATAATTAGACAATGTTTATTTCATCAAAAGAATTTGTGCACAAAAAGAACTGGTAGCACCATACTTGGCTTCAGTGGTTGATGTTGCCACTGAATTTGGTTTCTTATTAGTCCATGAAACAAGAGATTGACCTAAGGATTGGCATGTAGAACTAGTTCTTTTTCGATCAAGAATGCATCCAACAAAGCCAGCATCAGAGTACGTAATTAATTCAAACACATCAGTCCTAGGATACCAAAGCCCTAAAGATGGATTTCCTTTTAAGTATTTGAAGATTCGTTTTATGGCACGTAAATGGGGCTCCTTAGGACATTATTGGAATCTAGCACATAGACAAACACTGAACATTATATCAGGTCTAGTAGCGGTGAAGTAAAGCAGGCTTCCAAGTATACCTCTGTAGGTTTTTATATTAGCATCTTTTCCTTGTTCGTCTTTGTCTAGCTTAGTTGATGTGCTCATTAGAGTTGGACTCGTTTTGGCACCATCCATGCCAAATCGTTTCAGTAACTTCTTGGTCTACTTTGCTTGACTTATGAATATTCTGGCCATATACTTAAGCTGTCATACCAAGCCCTTGGTGCTTGTTTCAGGCCATATAATGCCTTTTTCAACTTGAATACATGGTTAGGATGTTCAAAGTCTTCAAATATGGGAGGTTGTTCAACATAAACTTCCACCATGATGAATCCATTTAGGAAGGCACTCTTCACTTCTATTTGGTAGAGCTTGAATCCCTCGTGAGAAGCAAATGCTAAAAGCATTCGAGTTGACTCAAGTCTTGCCACGGGAGGAAAAGTCTCATCAAAATCAATTCCTTCTTCTTGATTGTACCCTTGAGCAATAATTCTGGCTTTGTTTCTTGTAATATTTTTAGCTTCATCCAGCTTGTTTCTAAATAACCACTTTGTGCCATGATCACTTGGGTTTTCTACCAATTTCCAAACATCACTTCTTTCAAATTGGTCTAACTCTTCTTGCAAAGCCATAATCCAATTTTCATCATTGATGGCATCAGCAACATTCTTAGGCTCAATTTGTGAGAGAAATTCCTAATGTGAATTGATGTTGTGGATTGATGAGCGAGTTGATACTCCTCTTGTAGGATACCCTATGATGGCATCTGTTGAAAGACCTTTTAGCACCTTTTATGTTAAATGTGGTTGCACTTCATTAGATGAGAGTTCTTGCTCAAGTGCATTTGCTTCATTGGATGGATTTGAACGGGTAAAATGCATGTTTGGTCATTGAACCATATATGCGCGCTGGATTTTGGTCACTCTACTCATTTTCGCTGGATTTTGGTCATCATACCATTTAAATTTGCTTGATTTTGGTTTGGTGGGGCTTGTGGGGCGGTAATTTTACACGTGTCGATGGCGGATTGGTTGCTTCCAAGTGGTGGGTCCCACATACCACGACCCGACCACCCATGAGACCCATTTTGTTTGAGAAATAAAACCCGTTCTCATCTGGAACGGGTTACACCCATAAGCAAACATCCCGAATTCTCAAAAATAATACTATGGTATTAATGTTATTTTACTTTCAATGTAAAGAAAATGAACAAGAGGAAAAATATATTTTTTTTTTTACAGAAGAGATAATATATTATTTCAACTAAATAGCTTAATGGATACAAGATTAGTCTCAAATATGTAAAAAAAAAATATATATACACATTTTTCATCAAAGACTATGTAAAAAAAAAATATGTACAAAAAAATATATTGATTTCTCCTCTCCACCTTTGCTGTCGTCTTCACGTCGCCTCCCTCTACAACAGCAAGTCCGTCTCCTTCTCTTCCACCATGGCCGCCATCCCCAAGGTCTTCAAGCGCATCTTCGTCAACTTCCTCTGGGTCTCCCTCCTTATGCCCAATTCCACCATGGTCGCCATCCTCATTGTTCCCACCGATGCCCTTATCGTCACCGACGCCGCCACCACTAGTGCCCACATCGCCGTCGCCTCAACCTTTCACCTGTGCTCCACTCCCTGCAATCGTCGCCGCAAGCCACCGAGACTGCTTCACATACTCTCCCAATCCAGCCTCAGCCTTTCAACGTCGCCGTCGCAGCCAAAAATTGCAGCAAATTAATTGTGATTTTTTAATTGGTGGTGTGTGTTGGTGGTGGCGAATTGATAGTGTGTTGGTGGTGGCGGAGGAGGATTTTGAGGGAGAAGGAGGAGGATGATGGTTTGGTGGGTGGAGGAAACCCAGTCACCACCACAAACATCCAACCACCGCCGGCCACCACCTCGACAGTTCGGCATCCTCCCGAAATCTCCCTCCTCTGTTCCAAAAATAAACACCCGAGGTTCATTCAAGTGAAGATGACGGTGAGGGCAACGAACTAAGGGGTAAGTGAAACACCCGTGTCCCAATTTAACAATAAAATATCAAAACTTAAGGAAATTACCAAAATGCCCTTGAAACCCGGGACACGAAAATCAATATCAAAAACATTATCCAAAATCCTCAATAAAAAGAGATGTCATAACAACATAGTCAACCGGCTTAGCAAGCCTCAAATCAAACCCGACATCCTGCCGAAACATCATCAATAGTAAATCCCGGCAATCAGCCGATAAAGTAATCCAAAATCAAAAGTGACATCTCAATATAAATCCAATGCAGCGGAAGAATAAATGGAATAAAATATGAGAAGACAGTATGCATGCCGACACTATGGATCCAACCGGGAGAACAAGCACGGCTACCTGCTGGGATGCCCACGTCCGTACTCCGGGGAAAGAAGAAAGTGACTGCACGCTATCTAAAGTCTGAAAAACAACGTTGGCGATTATGTGAGTCGCCTACTCAGTGAGCAATATATATCTAATTATGAGAGTGTGCAGATCAGGTCCGAAGGGAAAGCAGAGTAACAAGACATGCATGCAACATACAACAATCAGTACTAACATGCCAACACAATCAACAAACAATTCATTATTCTCCATCAGTTATGTGTTAAGTTTTCTTATTACTTTTTATTGTTCAGGGCCCCCTACTGTGTGCGTCGAGCTCGGTCCCGTCTCATGAGACAACCAGGCACGAAGCCCAAATAAACCAGGCACGAACCCCAACATATCCATAGAGAGAGAGAGAGAGACAGAGAGAAAGAGGGAGGTAGAAAGGGGGAGGTAGAAGGAGGGAGGTAGAAACCGGTCATCACAGACCCACATGCATATCTGCATAACACTTGCTAAACCGCAAGCAAACCCGAGGGGTATCACTTCCCGCTCGAAACAACCGGTCATCAGCACACAGTAGCCTAACTTCTACTGTACATTATCTTTATTCACAGATTATGAGTTTATGTGTGCCATTAGCTGTGATCTAACAGGGTAGTGTGATAAAGACATCTCAATCAGATAACCGGGTCTCCGACCCACAACACATCACACAAAGCACCCAAAATCACATCACATGTTATAATCCATAACAAATCCAACATCCTGCTCATAAGCAAATAATACACTTAGGCACACAATACAGATTACAGCATGTTAGCAAACAAGCATGCAACTCCAACAAACCATTCCAACGAGCTCATGCAAACAAACATAAAAAGACATATAAAGTCACCTCAACGACGATTGTCCTGTGGAGTCTTTCCCAGAACCGATCCACCAGCTCCCGAGGTAACACCCGTGCCTGAATACCGGCACACACAACAAATTACAAAACAATAATCACAACTGTGCATGCATGGTACCTATATGCTCAACTGAGTTAAACCCGTCCCAAGTTAGTCGACTATGTAATTCCCGGGTCTAAACCCGACTTAATGTTCTCTTCTCCAAATTCCGAGTAACGGGGCCTAAGGTACACCGGGCTTAAGCCCAACTAAGTCCAAAAGTAATTCCCGGGCCTATGGCCCACTCTTTATATCATTCATGAATTCCCGGCCTAAGTCCAATCTAAGCCCAATTTCAATTTCTGGGCCTAAAGCCCACTTCCTTAAGTCCTTATTCAATTAATTATAGGATTGGGCTCAAAGCCCGTTACTTAAGTCCAAGTCAATTCGATGTCCAAAGATTCCCGGCCTAAGGTTCTACCCGTGTCGGTATTTACCGGCCTAAGGTTCTACCCGTCTCGGTTTCCACTAATCACTATTAAATACATAACCCAATTCCGAATATAAGTACATGCCATGAATGAATACAAATCGTACATCCAATATACCGTTAAAATGCCGAAAATCGAGACCCGAGCCTTCGTCGGAATTTTCCCGAGCCTCGCCGGAAAATTCCCGAGCCTCCGCCGGATTCCGGTGACCTTGCCGGAATTCGCCCAAAACTGCCAGAAAACAACATTCACCTCATAGCAAGCAATTACACAACACGACCCCCCTACAACTCGTAACGCGAATTAAAACAAAGAAAATCACAGAATGGGTTCTTACCCAGAAATTGGAACAATTCAGCCGAACCCGAGCACCTTCACTGCCCGCGCCCCGTCCGAATCCGAGCCTGACTACACCCACACAACCTGCAGCAACAGTCCACCCGATGGCACCAACACAAGCGTCAACCAACACCCACAGCTGCCGGCAACAACCGGAAACACCACATCACCAACCGAACCACATCGCACCCATCGCCAACAAACACGCACCCAAATAGGAACACCACCGAGACCCAGATCGACACCAACACACGCAACAGCCGGCGTCCACAGCCAACAACAAACAACCCACAACACCTCATCAGCACAAAGAACCCAGAAGCAACCGAGAAAGAAAAGAGAAGGGAAGGCAGGAGTACTCACCTGTGTTCGCGGCGGCGGCGACGTGAGTAGACTCCCGGTCCCTCAGCAACTCGCGACGGTGGCGGCTGCGACGAGGACGACGGCGGCTCACGAACGGGAGGATGAAGGGGATCGACGGCAACGGGCTTAAAGGTAGGAGAAGATGAGAACAGAGGGAGGGAGAACGAGAGGAGAAGGAAGACGAGGGAGAAGGGAAGAGAGAGCACGAGAAGAGAAAGAAGAGAAGGGAGAAGAAGGGAAGATGGGGGCGGCGGCTAGGTAGAGAAAAGAAGGAAGAAAAAAGAAAAGAGAAGGAGAAAAGAAGAGGGGAGGCCGGCTAGGGTTTTGACCCACCAAGCCCCAAAACGACGTAGTTTCGTTTAGCTTGGTGCGGTCAACCCCCTGGTCAACGCGCTCAAGTGTTTTTTTTTTTTTTTTTGTGTAAAACCAAAACGACGTAGTTTCAATGAAACTACCTCAAAGCTTAATTCTCAACCCCGATCTCGAATCCGTTTTCAACGGGACCAGAACCATAAACAATACCAATTTGAAATTGTCTTTTCCAAGGCATAAAAATTTATTTTCTCGACCAAAACTCGAAAATACCTCAAGGGTAAAATTGGAATAAAAATTCCGAAAATTCCGAGAAAAATCAAATTACGAAAATCCGGGGCGTTACAGTAAGAGCACATAACTCTCTCTTCTCTCCTTCGGTTCAGGCTCTGGTTTGTTAATTGAGGGAACCTATATTGTCGTTGCTGTGTGTTAAGATGCAGCTTCATGATGTCATAGCTGCTGGAGGCTCCGGTTAGTGGTACAACTAGGCGTGGTGGTAAGGATTATCTCCTTCTTAATCTGGATGGGTGCTGGCGATTGCGTGTGGTTGTTAAATCTGGAGACTAGGGTTTATTTTTGATTTGGGGATTTTAAAGTTTTGAAAGAGAAGAAGATGAACACAGAGAGAGATATCAGGGAGATGGGTTTAGTTTTTGGGTGGGTAGGGCTGTTTGTTATTGGGTGTAACCCGTTCCGGACGAGAACGAGTTGTCCTCTCAAGCAATTCAGGTCTGATGGGTTAGGGGCTGGTATGTGGGACCCACGACCCGCAAGGAACCAATCGCGGAGCGAAATGTGTAAAAAGCGGGACCCACGAAGCCAACCGAACCAAGATCCAACAAATTCTAACGGTACAATGACCAAAATCAAGCAAAAATGGGTACAGTGACCAAAATCCAGCGCGCATATGTAGTACAGTGACCAAACATGCATTTTACCCGGATTTGAACTTACAGCCCTATTGTCTTCCTGGTTTTCTGTTTCTTGAACAGCTGTAGTCTATGGTTGTGGATCTTCATTACCATTTCTACAACATCTTCAGAATTGTTAGTAGCAACAAATTCATCAAAGACAATATGCATGGATTCTTTCACCAACAATGACAACTAATTATACACTCAATATGCTTTACTGTTAGTTGAATAACCAAGGAATATACCTTCATCAGATTTTGCATCAAATTTACCAAGTGCATCCTTTGTATTAAATATGAAGCAATTAAACCCGAAAACTTTAAAGTAACTAATGTTCGACTTTTTATCATTCCAAATCCCATAAGGAGTCTTCTCAAGTGTGGATGTAATAGACACTATTTAGAATATAACATGCCGTGTTTATTGCTTCAGCCAGAAAGTAAGTAGGTACATTATGCTCATTTAACATGGTTTTAGCCATCTCTTGCAAGGTTCGGTTCTTCCTCTCAACAACCCCATTTCGTTGGAGAGTTCTAGGAGCCGAAAAGGTATGGTTGCTGCCATTTTCTTCACAGAAGTGATTAAAGACAACATTATTGAATTCTCCACCATGATCATTTCTAATCTTAGTTACCTTATACCCTTTCTCATTTTGCAACTTCCTAACTAAGGAGCCAAACTCAGAGAAAGCACGATCCTTTTGAGCTGGAAAGATTACCCAAGTAAAACGTGAATAGTCATCCACAAATACAAAGGTATATTGCTTAACTCCTAGACTTACCATCCTCATTGGCCCAAAGAGAACAAGATGTAGTAGTTCCAACGGTCGGGATGCAGACAGAACCTTCTTAGACTTGAAAGAGCTTTTGGTTTGTTTGCCTAGTTGACAAGCTCGACATATTCTTTCTTTATCAAACTTCATTGAAGGAAGTCCTCTCACAAGCTCCTTTTGTAAGTTGGACATAAGCACCATATGAGCATGTCCTAAGCTTCTGTGCCAAAGCTCGGGAGTTTCTGTGCTAAGACTAAAAACACTTGTTCACGGGGTTAGCAACATCACATATATTAATGGAGTATGGGTTTCCTTGTCTTTTTCCCGTAAAGATAGTGTCATTATTCTCAAGGCTAGTTACCGAGTATACATTAGCTTCAAAGATTACTTTGCAGCCTCGGTCTCATAATTGACTTATACTCAAAAGGTTAAACTTTAAATTGTCAACTAAGCACATGTTCAATCATAGGATCCTTACCATCATTACCTATGCCCAGTACTTTGCCTTTCGATTTCTCACCAAACATGACAGATCCTCTACTTGTCGAGTAGAGGGATGTGAACATAGACGGATCTCCGGTCATATGTCTTGAGCATCCACTATCCAGCACCCACTAATCTATCTTTTCCTGTAGATTACTCAGGTCTAGATACCCACACAAGCTTGGGTCCTAGGATGTCAGTCTTGGTACCTTTAGGTACCCACATAAACTTTATAGGACAATTTCTCTTTTTAAAAATGCAATTCTTGATGCCATGTCCATCCAAACACATTGTGTTAAGGAAATATGTAAACATCCTTTTTCAGCCCAATGACTCATCAAAAAATTAACTAGCCCAGTCAAATACGAAAACACGGCATTAACAATAATCATTATATATTCATCAAATAATGGAAGAGTAAGCAATTATGTAAAATTATTTTAGTAGGCAAATTATATTACAATCACCAGTGTTACAGTATTAATTTCTTAGTTTTGGGTTTGTTTTTCTTTACTTTTTTTTTCTCATTAGCTTGTTAATTAAATAATTAACTAATCATACCTTCGTTGTCTTATGTATAACACTTTAAATTCTAATAATATTTTTATGTTCCTATTAACTACTTTGTTTTTTTATTATTTTCTTAAGTATTTCCTAATAAATATTATGTAATACAATTAGTAGATGTAAAGTTCTGAATTTTTATATATTTTATTTATGAAAAAAATTTAATTACATTCCAAAATGGCTCGCGTTTTGACCGAGAGGATATAAGACTTCTTAGCTTGAGAATGACCAAAACGACATTGAGGATATAAGACTTCTTCGCGCCGACATTGTTCCATGCTTGAACACGCCGTTTTGGTCATTCTAAAGCTGACATGTCAGCACTATGCCTTCTGGGTAAAAAACTGAGCTATTTTACTTCTCAAGTTATAAACACGCTAAAATTACGTTGTTTTAGACACAATAAATATTATGTTCGGATTAAATATATGATTGGTCATACCGTACTGCAATGATAAAATTGTCCCGGAGTGCGATTTTCGACTAATGATGTACCTTCACTCTAGTCAAATGATAAATTTGGTACCCCATACTAATTTTAATGCCAAGAATAGCTGACGTGGCATGTTTCCAAAATTATTCTGCGTGTGGGCTCATGTTTGTGGAAAAATAATTTTTAAAAAAATTATTTCCAACCCGTGTCCATTATCCTGATCCTTACCTGAATCAATTAAATTTAATTATTTTCCTCAAACACTGAACACGACGCCTTGAAACCTGGAGTCTTTAAAATCACCACCAACACCAACACCAACACCAACATCCCTCTCTCCCTCACTCCACCAATTTCTAATCAAAATCGTGTGAACCCTAATTCCATAACCAAGCACCCTCCCTCCCTACACCTCACCTCCTCCCCCTTGCTCCCCCCTCATGTCCCAAGTTTTGTCTTCCTCTAAATACTATTTGCTTTCTTATTGTTTTTTTCGTTTTTCCTCCTTTTATTCTTCTTGTTCCAAGTGTATATAGTAATATCAAACATGAGTTCTTGTTCACAATAGTATTATCGAGCTCGCTGAGGTTGGAAGAAGAAGTAGCACTATTTTTGTTAAGTAATGGAAGAGTCAAGCATAATTTTGTGAAGCAATATGGCCAGTAGTGTATACTCTATTTCGCAGAATTTAGTTGTTGGCTTGGTTAACCATTGAATGAATGCTTGTAAACCATTGAATGAATTTTTGTAAGATACTTGCAGATCTTGGAGAACTTGGAATTGGTAAAAAAAAACAAAAAAAAAACAAAGAACATTATTGCTAATGCAAATCACAACGGCAAAAGGTGAGAGAAATTGAGAGATAAAGAAGAATATGAGATGAAAAGGGGAAACATCATAATCTTAAACTTCTTAACAGATGTCCCGAGACCACCAAAATGCATCAGCGTAAAAGACAGACAAAGCCTGTGGCCAAATGCACAAAAACGCCCAAATACATCCAGTAAGCCGTCACTGTCAAATATGGCAATTGGAACCAACAAAAGGGATATGACTATAACTATGAGTAGTCACAATCTAATCTAAATTGTCTAAATTTTCCAAGGCATTTGCTCAACGTTCCTCTCCAAAAAGACTCGCAAACTTATTCCCTCTTCAAAAAGACTCTCAAACTTTTTCACGAGAAGGCCGTCATCATAGGACAGGGACTTATCATTATCACGAAACAGAAGTCCTACCAACTCAAGGGTGGTGACATCTCCCCAAAAACCATGAGAGCGCATTGCATCCATTAGTTGAGCTACCGTTGGTGCATCTGTAGGTCGGTGACGAAGAAACCCATGAAGAATTACATTGAAAGTGCATCCATCTGGTGAGCACTTGTAGTCTTCCAAGTTTCTAAACATGTTGTATGCCTCATCCAGAAACCCGTCTTTGCAAAGGGCATTGATCATAATATTGCATGTTCTGGTAACAGGCTGCACGCCATCAGCAATTAATCCGTGAAACACCTCCCTTGCAGCTGCATGTCTTTTTGCTGCAAACAAGCCATCCATGACGGTGTTGTATAGGACAACATCCCGCATTTCTAAAATCTTTTTAAGTTCTTCAAACAGGAGCAGAGCATCGTCAGGATAGCCAAGCCTGAACATCCCATGAAGCAAGCTTCCCAAAGTAACCAGATCCGGTGCTGCACCTGTGGCCATTACGTCATTATAAACCTGCATCGCAGCCGCACCCTTCTTAACTCGGAAAAAACCAGTCATAAGAGATGCACAAGTAACATTGTCAGGCACTATTCCATTTCGAGACATTTCCTCATAAAGTTCCATTGCCTCATCCATCTTTTTCAGCTTACAATAGAGATGAATCATTATGTTGTACGTCAAAACATCTGGATTACAACCCTTGGCTACCATCATGGCAAAAAATTTTCTGACTTTAGTCGTCTCCCTCCTGAGAGAATATCCATCCAGCAGTGTATTGTAAGTGATGATGTCGGGCTGAATATGATGTTGAACCATTATCTCGAATAAACCTTCGGCCTTTGGCGCCAAGCCTGACTTAGATAAGCCATTGAGCAAGAAATTGAATGCACGTACTTGTGGAGTGAGATTTCGAGCTAACATTTCATCCACCACTCTCAAAGCATCATCCCAATGGCCAAACGAGGAAAGGCCTTGCATCAAGCATGCGTAAGTGACGACAGTCGGCGAAATCCCTTTAACAATCATCCGGCAGGAGTATAGCCAAAGCCTCATTGGCTTGCGAATGTTTGAAGAGGCCGTCCATGACTGAAGTGTAAGCAACAACGTTTGGGTGACAACCTGCCTCAGCCTGCTCCATCCTCTTCAGCAAACCAACGGCCACGTTTGGTTTGCCAACTTTAGACAAACCATCAAGAATAGAACTATAAGCAACTACATCCGGCTGGTATCCTTTGGCCACCCCACCCCGCAGCATCAAAGGGTTTGCCCTCCTGAGAAAGCCCATTAATTAGGGTTGTGAAAATGACGGCGTCGGGTTGAAGACCCAGTTTAGTGAGCTTCGCCAAAACAGAGAAACCTAGATCTGAACGACGTAGACGGCAGAAGCAATTAATCACGATACTATGAGTGTAAAGATCGGGTCTGGGTCCGGCGCCCAATTCCAACTTCCTGATCCAAGAGAGGGAACGGTCTGGGTGACCCATCTTGCAAACCTCAGAAAACAACCCATTGAATGATCGAATAGGTGGAGGCACCGGGTCCGCGTGGAGCATCAGATCAAACTCAGCCTCGGCATCCTTAATATCATTATATTTACCACACCCAAAAGTGGGTTTGCGAGTTCCAGTCGAACGAGTGTGGAGTAGGAGACTACTACTAGAACCGACAGATGAGCAAGGACCAGTAAATGGTAACCCATAACAAGAAGATGGAGAAGACGATAAAGGAAGGAGAACAACAATACCAGCTCGGCGCCTACTTGGAAACCTGGATGCGGAGGCGGCGGCGGCAGCAATCGCCGACGGGGACACCGTCCTCCTCATAGGGCTGGAAAAGGAAAGTCCAGAGAGCAAAAAGGAAAGTTTCTGTTCCCAATTGGTAAGGAAACCAGGAAATAAGGTAGAGAAGAGAAGAAATTGAGAGAATGGAAACAAAGATCCGAAAAAACAGGGGTCAACTTAGGGTCAAAACACACTTATTCCCTCAGAAGGAAAATAAAAGAAAAATCCGGTTTCTTCTGACCTCCAGAATTTTTTTCTTTTCTCTTCCCTTTTTTTTTTTATAGTATTTTTTCCGGTTCAACTTCTTTGGTTGGACCGATCTCTAAGTGACGTAACGGAAAATAGAGATGGGCAACATGTGGCAATATCTTAACCATTCATTTTCCTCAGAAACAAAACAAAACATAAATTATGCATATAAAAAAAATAAAAAAGCCTTATTTTCGCTAGACCCGGCAATTCATGTTCGCGGGTCGGCTTCAAGTCGGGTCAGACAGGTAAACAGGTATTGAACCCTTGAACCGAATAATCGGGTCGTGTCAACACGAATCCGCCAAAACGCGGGTCATTTAAACATCGATGTTTGGGTTCTGGAACTCAAGAACCTCAAGTTACGATACCATTTCAGGAAGTTATTCCCGTTTAACTTTTCCTTCTCAAGGACCGATCGCAGTGACAATGTGCTAGTGTTTAGTGCCATGGATACTCTATAACAATGATCAACTCACACAAATAAGAGTCATGCATATAAATACATTTAGCAAGGAATTCTATTAAATGTGCTCCTACTACATAAATCAAGACAATTATATAAGTAGGCCAAGATCCATATTTCACTACAACATATGTCAGCTGTGGCTGATCGCATATATCAATAGTTATTTAGGTAGACAACTCTTGTCAATTACATCTCTATGTAACTCTTGGATAGTTGAGTGAACAACACTTTGTCCAAATCTATCTCATAAACATTACTTAACCCTTACCTCTAAGTCCTTAATCCTATTAAGATGACTTAGTTAAGTCCAAACCCACAATAAGCAGTCGAGATATTACAATTATCCACTCGCACCATGCTAAGATAAACAAAGGCACCTTGCTTTGGCAAAACCTACCATTTGTTGATCGAGCAATGATGAGTGCTTACCATGGAAGGCAACTAAGAACTTAATATTTTCATCAACATATAATTCCTACACATCACATGCTTGTTCTTGATAAATCATACACTGATGTCATGTAAGTTTGAAAAACAAAATACATGATAACATCGATGTTACCATTTGGAACATCGATGTTGTGACAATCAAATTGTCCCAACTCTTTGGCAGTAGCTCAATAACATCGATGTTGGACATTACAACATTGATGTTGTGAGAACTCGAGCTCCAAACAATTTTGGCAGTAGCTCCATAACATCGATGTTTAACTTGAACATCGATGTTTTGAGAATCTGATTCTCCTAACTTCTTGGCAGCACTTAGTATTTCGGCCATATCCAGAGCTGTAGAGCTCGGATTTGTGCAAACGTGGTGTCCCTGGAAAGCCAAGAAGTAGGGCTACAACTTTTCTGTTCATGCCAAACACCAATTCGGTCTCCTTCTACCTCTAATTTGCTGTTTAATTTACTAGGTTCCACAACATCGATGTTGAACCCTTCAACATCGATGTTTGGAGTTTGCGAATCTGCAAAACATCGATGTTGACACTCAAACATCGATGTTGGAGGTTGCCGAATGCATAGAACATCGATGTTAACACTTAAACATCGATGTTTGAGTACCTAAACTTCAAACCATTTGGCAGTAGCTCAAGAACATCGATGTTGAACACTTAAACATCGATGTTTTGAGTACTTGAAAGTTCAAGATTGTGGCAGTAGCATTATAACATCGATGTTTAACATTTAAACATCGATGTTTGGGTTCTGGAACTCAAGAACATCGATGTTGACACTTAAACATTGAGGTTGTTGGAGCTCTAGAACTCAAACCAATTTGGCCGAGCTCAAATAACATCGATGTTCAACTCTTAAACATCGATGTTTTGTGAATTCTGCCAAGGCCTCTTCATGTCAACATCGATGTTGATAACTCAACATCGATGTTATTTTGATTCGGCCAAAACCAGCCTACTTAGAACATCGATGTTGTCAACACAATATTGATGTTAATTCGGCTCTGCAAAGGCTAATCAACACATGAACATCGGTGTTAGTCCTACCAACATCGATGTTCTGGGCCTGCGGAACTTGAACTACAATCGTTCAAAACACAAATCGACACTCGGTTTTTCCTAGTCGAACTCCATCGACTTACTGCCAAGAACTCCTTGATTGATATCACATACCAATCAAGTCCTCTTTATCAATACTCTTTTGACAAACACCAACATCAATACATATATCACATATACATAATTGAAAGCAACATATCACATATGCCTAGCATGTTCAAGCTTTATCACATATAACATATGAACACACACAAAAATTCGGTTTAGGACTTCACAAGTTGCTCCGCTACCACTGTAAGTATCCGGTTCATGCAATTGACAATCAAAAGCACAAAATACAACATGTATACGCTGCGGAAATACCGAATACACATGGAGGATCCATGAAAGGGAACTAAACCGAATAACAATTTTCATACCTGTAACGGTTGAGGTCTTTCACCCAACTGTAGAACCGAATAAGCTAGAGCCAGACAAAAGCCTCGCCCCTCTACGGTATCCACACGAACCGCTGTAACCGGTTGAAGAACGTCTCACGACTTCAACCAGAGCTCTCCCGGACTGGTGTGCTAGCAACAGGTTTCCGGGAGCTTTTGTGTGTGGTGTTTTTCTCTCAATTTTCAGACCACTCAAGAACTCTTCTCAAGCTCTGAAAATTCTCTCAAGAACAAGTGTGTGTGAGGAAGAAGATGATCAATAGTGATCTGATCACTCAACCCCCAAAGGCATAATGCATTAGTGGAGTTAATGGCCAACATGGTGGTCCACTAAGCAACATGATCATGTCTCCACATAATCATGTTTCCCACTAAGCATTATCAACACAACTCAGCATGTTTTGGTTCAAAAAATCTGACATTTAGTGAACCAAACCAGCCCAAAAACGACCCTGGTCCAACCACGGTCCAACCATGCCTTGGTTCAACCGTGGTCCAACCACGGTTCAACCACCTGCTCGAATCAACGGCTGTATGTGTGTGACCCAGTAGGCACTTATACGTCCGACAATAATTGTAAAATCTCATTTTACAATCATAAGCAAAGAGCGGCGTCTAGCAACACATCATTGCCACCCGAACGACAAGATCAATACTGATTCCACGTGCCTCGGAACATGTTATCGTCCCTTCGTCCCATTATCAAGATTAAACCGAGACATGGAATATGTCAATCTCGTATATATTTAATCTCGGTTTCTTGATCCTCGAGTTAACTGTGTAAAACGGATACCAATGATATCACCATATCATAATCCGAGCACGACCGTGCATTTACAGTTCAACTCTATCAAGAAACCATCCGATAATATACCCGTTATATGGGTTGGACGAATCCCCTCTGGATCATACAAAACCCACAACACACTCATCATATAACCAATGATTACCCTTACGTCTATCCAGTTACGGATGACCAGGAATAATATCAAAGCATATGACTCACATGTTGGGAACCTTGATGATCACAGGTCTAAGGACAATACATTATAAGAACCGTTATCGACAAAACATATAACGTTCCATGTAGCGTTCTTATGTGGGTCAGTCCAGTCCACAAGTTCTCCAACTTGTACCCGTATGTAGAATTGATATCACATATGCAATTCTCAACATACGCTAGTATTAATTTATTATTACAACCCATCCATAATAATAATCGACTAGGAACAATTTAAGAATATGAAATATTCTAGGGTTATAAATATGTGCAAGCGTTTATCTCATAAACGATACTTATTGGAATAACCTTAATGCGTATACATGACTATAAATAATCATCCATGATTGGCTTTTGGGCATATTACACTAACAATAATTACTCCTAATATGTAACGCCCCAAATTTACGTTATTTGATTTTTATGGAATTTTTAGAATTTTTGGAATTTAAATTCCAGTTTTACCTTTGCGGAATTTTCGGGTGTTTTTCGTCAAGAAAATTGTTGTTATTAATTTATTGCCTTGGAAGTATATCTTTTGTCTGGAATAATCCTATATCAGAATAAGGTTTTGGAATAAATGTGTGTTTTAAGGAGAAACACATAGCTTGATGTAGTTTTGTCTGATACTACATCTTTTTTAGGGAGCTTGTTTGTGCAAAATGAGGTACAAGTGTACAGCACGTTGTAGTAAACAAGGTCGAATCACAGGGACTGCGAAATCACACTGTCCTTAGAGCTTTCGATTGATTAGACTGTAAAACAACAAGTAAAGAGGTCGAATTGGTGAGAGTAATAGGCAGAGAAAATAAAGTGAATAAGCAAAGAAAAAAATTTCAGCGTGTACTGGTGAAAAGATGCAGTAATAAGGGAATCTATGTTAGTAATATGCCCAAAAGCCAATCATGGATGTTCATTTATAGTCATGTACATACACTTTAAGGTTATTCCAATAAGTATCGTTTATGAGATAAACGCTTGCACATACTTATAACCCTAGTATATATATATATTTGATATGTATATTCTTAAATGTCCCTAGTCGGTTATTATTACGGATGGGTTGTAATAATAA
>JAKUCV010007104.1:0-15126 GCA_028386065.3 Turnera subulata
GTGCTTTCCTCTCTTCGGGTCGGATCCATAGAGTTTCACTGCATACATGTTATCTTATGTATAGTCTTCCGCTGCATACTCGTTGTTGTGTAATTTGTTGTACAGTTGTTCATTGATTTTATCGTTGATATTGTATCCCGGGTAGAAGGGCATTTTGGTCACTTCACATGATGTATATTCCTTATTGAATAATTTGGGATACGGGTGTCCCGGGAATGATAAGGGCAATTTGGTCAATTTATAATTAATTTGTAACTTATATTAATAAATTGGGACACGGGCGTTTCATTATACGTCTTTTTATGTTTGTAAGCATGAGCTTGTTGGATTGGTCTGTTTGAGTTGCATGCCTGTTTGCTAACATGCTGTGAACCGTATTGTGTGCCTATGTCTTACTGTTTGCTTTTGAGCATGAATTGTTGGATTGTTATGGTGATAATATGTGGTGTGATTTTGGGTAATTGTGTGATGTGCTGTGGGTCGGAGACCCGAATATTTGACTGAGATGAGAATACACACAACCCTGTTAAATCACGATTCTTGGCACACATAAACTCATAATTTGTGAATAAAGATAATGTACAGTAGAAGATAGGCTACTGTGTGCTGATGACCGGTTAGTTCGAGCGGGAAGTGATACCCCTCGGGTTTGCTTGCGGGATAGCAAGTGTTATGCGGATTTGCATATGGGTCTGTAATGACCGGTTCTACCTCCCTCCTTCTACCTCCCCCTTTCTACCTCCCTCTTTCTATCTGTCTCTCTCTCTCTCTATGGATATGTTTGGGCTTCGTGCCTGGTTTTACTTGGGCTTATGCCTGGTTGTCTCATGAGACGGGACCGAGGTCGACGCACACAGTAGGGGGCCCTGAATAATAAAATATAATAAGAAAAACTTAACACACAACATATGGAGAATAATGAACTGTTTGCTTGAATGTCTTGGCATGTTAGTACTGGTTGTTGTATGTTTGCTTACTTGTGTTGTATCTCTTCTTTCCTTTCGGACTGGTTCTGCACACCTACATAATTAGATTTATACTGCTCACTGAGTAGGCGACTCACATAATCGCCAACGTTGTTTTTCAGACTCATAGATAGCGTGCAGTCACTATCTACCCTTCCAGAGTACGGACGTGGTTATCTCAGTAGGTAGCTGTGCTTCTTCTCCTGGTTGGATCCATAGGGTCGACTTGCATCCCATTTTTACTTTTGCTTTATTTTTATCTTCATTTTTCGCTGCACTGTATTTTGATGAGATGTCATTTTGGTTTTGCTTATTTTATCGGCGGGTTGCCGGTATTTAGTATTGATGATGTATCGGCAGGATGCCGGGTTGATTTGAGGCTTGCTAAGCCGGTTTGATTATGTTCTTTGCGACATCTCGAGATTTTAAGAATTTCTTTCCAGATAATGTTTTGATATTTGATTTCGTGTCCTGGGTTTCAGGGGTATTTTGGTAATTTCCTTGTGTTTAATTATTTTATTGCAAAATTGGGACACGGGTGTTTCATAAGCCCGGTGAACCTTAGGTCCCGATACTCGGAGTTTAGGTGAGAGAACACCTTGTCGGGCTCCGACCCGAAAATTACATAATTGGCTAGCTAGGGACGGGTTTAACTCAATTGAGCATTTAGTGATCATGCATGCACGTTTTGGTTGTAATTGTTTTGTAATATTTGTGTGTGCCGGTATTCAGGCACGGGTAATACCTCGGGAGCTGGAGGATCTGTTTTGGGGAAAACTCCACAGGATAACCGTCGTTGAGGTGACTTTATACGTCTCTTTATGTTTGTATGCATGAGCTTGTTAGACTGGTCTGCTTGAGTTGCATGCCTTGTTTGCTAACATGCTGTGATCCATATTGTGTGCCTATGTGTTATTAATTGTTGGATGAGCATGATTATTGGATTGTTATGGAATATAACATGTGGTGTGATTTTGGGTGTTATGTGTGATGTACTGTGGGTCGGAGACCCGGATATTTGATTGAGTTGATAATTCACACAACCCTGTTAGATCACAACTCTTGGCACACATAAACTCATAATTTGTGAATAAAGATAATGTACAGTAGAAGATAGGCTACTGTGTGCTGATGACCGGTTGGTTCGAGCGGGAAGTGATACCCCTCGGGTTTGCATGCGGGAAAGCATGTGATATGCGGTTTAGCATATGGGTCTGTGATGACCGGTTCTACCTCCCTCCTTCTAGCTCCCCCTTTCTACCTCCCTCTTTCTCTCTGTCTCTCTCTCTCTATGGATATGTTTGGGCTTCGTGCCTGGTTTATTTGGGCTTATGCCTGGTTGTCTCATGAGACGGGACCGAGCTCCACGCACACAGTAGGGGGGCCCTAAATAACAAATGTAATAAGAAAACTTAATACACATCAGACGTAAAATATGAACTGAATGCTTTATGTGGTTGGCATGTTAGTACTGGTTGTTGTATGTTTGCATACTTGTCTTGTTTCTCTACTTTCCTTTCAACTTGTTTTTGCACACCTACATAATTAGATTTATACTGCTCACTGAGTAGGCGACTCACATAATCGCCAACGTTGTTTTTCAGACTCTTAGATAGCGTGCAATCTCTTTCTTCTTTTCCCGGAGTACGGACGTGGATATCCCAGCAGGTAGCTGTGCTTCAATTCCCAGTTGGATCCATAGAGCCGACATGCATAGCATATACTTTGCTAATTTATATTTTATCATGACTTCCGCTGTATTGGATTTTGTTGAGATGTCATCTTGATTTGATTACTTTATCGGCGAGTTGCCGGGATTTGGTACTTGATGATGTATCGGCAGGATGCCGGGATGACTCATGGCTTGTTAAGCCGGTTGATTTTATACTTTATGACATCTCGTTTTATTAAGAATTTTGGATAATGTTTGGCATTGGGTTTCGTGTCCTGGGTTTCAGGGGCATTTTGGTAATTTCCTTTCGATTAAGTGTTTTTATTTCCAAATTGGGACACGGGTGTCTCAAACCCGCCCTGTTGACCCGTTTGAGTTTTTTTTTTCTTTTCACAAAACGACGTAGTTTCGATTGAAGCCTCAACAAGTCCCGTGTGTCACCCCGAAACACATTCCCACTTCAACGAAATTCGAACCTAGGGTGATACCAACTTAAAATTGACAATTCCTAAGAAAATAATTTATTTTTCCTTAACCAAAAACTCGATAATCCATTGAGGGTAAAATTGGAATAAAATTCCGAAAATTTCCGTAAATTAATTTATGAAATTCCGGGGCGTTACATTAGAATTTAGAATTTTAGCATTTAGTATTTCTAGCACACTACTTCACTCTATATCCTAATTTCTAAACCTAAAGCTAATATATGTAAAGATATGCATTTAGTGTTACGAGTCTCTTCTTTCTTTCTTTCTTTCTGTTTTTATTATTTTGCAAAGGATCATAACAAAAATTTTAGAAAATTATGGGGACTAAAATAGAACTATATAGACTTACAAGGACTAAAAATACTTAAAGACAACGGAAAATTAAACGGAAAAGTAGATAGGGACTCAATTGGTATTCTTTTTAAACGTTATAAGACTCAAATGAGTCGTTTTTTGATTTTAGGACTCAAATGAGTTTTCGAGATATGTTATAGGACCTCTAGGGTTATCCTGTTTTGGTGGATAATAATGATGGTAATAAAATTAATAACGTTAATGGGATTGGACCAAGAAAAATTTGTACAGTCCATCACGTTAATAATGTGAAGGGATGATAATTGATAGTGATAGATTGCGGCTGGGCGTCCTTTCACATGAAACTTCCAAAAATTGTTCTTCGCTGACCGAAAAACTTTTGGTTGGGTGAGTCAACTCAAACCTATGGTACCTCGAGACTAGAGTAATGCTAAAAGCCTAAAAGGCAAAGGCCACCTGGCGTGAGGCACCAAATTGAAGTTATCTTATCACAGCAAGAAAATCAACCAAGTCAACGTTTCTTCTCTTACCTCTCATTCTGTAACAAAAGTTACACTTTATCTGAATTTAAAGCATCACTTTAGAATTGTTCCACTAGCATAAATAATATATTCTTTTTTTTTGGTCTAATTACTGGTATCCAGGATTGACTTCTGCTTGAAATTCCGTAACATGTTAGCCTTCCTAGCTAAGCCACCACCATCTACGGTTCAGCCAGATGGGTAGGTCCAATTCAAAGGAAAGGATTTCCTTTCTCTTTCGCATCATGCATCAAATTCAGAGTCAAGCAAAGACACTTTTGATCATTACTTTGACATGAGATGAAGAATCTGTCCTCCTGTAGAAGAAACCAAAAAGCTCCGGCAGTGAAAAATCATATTCACCACCAGTAACTCATAACATTCCGTGGGGGATGGCACAATTGGCACAATCAATGTTTTAAGCTTTACACAAGAAAGCAAATTCACTAGACCGAATGTATGCTCTGCATATTCTTTCGCCTTTAACATGAAAGTTTCGGAAGTCCGATCACAGAACTGTTCAAATTCAGGTATCGAGAAAAGAAAGAAGGAATCTGCCATTCTTGCAAGTTAAGGCTCACTTAGGAACTGGACTGGAAGGGAACTGAGAGATAGTCATCAAGACATTACTCTCAAAAATAGGAAAAAGAATCATTGCGATCCTTGCAAAAAGGAACTTATAAACTATTTCTGGTCAAAATTGACACCTATAACTTAAGTTGTGGTGAAATAAGTCTGATTGGACTTGACATACAAAATCACTTGGGTTGACAACTTGTAATTCCAGGCATTGAGTTGACATGAGTTCATCCCAGAACCCCCCCAAGCATTTCTCATAATCCGGCTTCCAACAGAAAACGTGAATTTTGCTCGACAAGATGAAAGCACATATTCTAACAGTTTAGATTTAGATCACATTCATTGCTAGGAAACCTAATCAATAGAAAGAACGGTCACCTAATTTAGCACATGAGTGATAGGAGTCATAGATTGAGATACAAGGGGGCGAGTAGTAAATCCCCTTTCCACCATCTTCTCCACCAATTCTTCATGCTTCTTTAACTGCCCTGCTTTCCTCAGCTGCTGCAGAACCATCTCATAAACTGGCAGGTTGGGTTTCAAGCACTTCTCTTCAACCATCTCCCTAAAGAACTTGTATGCATTATTCCAATGCCCCATACCACAATACATCGAAATCAAGACCCGATAGGTATTTACATTAGGCTCTACACCTGTCTCATCCATTTCCTTCTTCAGTTTCAGGACCATATCCGTGGATTTCGACTCGAAAAACATCTGCATCAGGATATTGAACGTCACTGTATTAGGCATGCACTTAAACTCCTTCATCTTAGCATACATCCTGTGCGCCCCATTCACATCCCGCAGCTTCGCAATGCACCCAAACAGGGTATTAAAAGTAGAAGAATTTGGCGGACAACCTTTCCTAACCATGGAATTAAACACCTTCAAGGCATCATCAAGATTACCATCTTTACAGTGAGTCTCCAGTAGAAAGTTATAGGTAACGGTATCCGGTTCACATCCAAGCTTCTTCATCTGATTATGCACCTGCAAAACCTTCTCAGTCCTTCCCGCTTTAACATGAACCCTCATCAGATTATTAAAAGTCACCGCATTTGGGTGGCAACCCGCATCGATCATCTCGGCGAAAACATCATAGGCACGGGTTATTTGCCCGCACCTACACAAGCAATCAATCACAATAGTATAGGTAAAAACATTAGGCTTAATACCCACCAATTTCATCTCCCCAAAAACCCTCTCCGCCTCCTCAATTTTCCCGGCGCGGCACCATCCACGGACCAAATTGGTATACACAATCACATCCGGTTCGAACCTACCTTTATACCTATCAAAGACTTCCTGCGCTTCACTCGCCCTCCTCTTCTTACACAAAACACTAATCAAGATCGAGAAACTTATCGTATCGGGGTTACACCCATACTCCTCCATCCGATTAAACGCGTGCACCGCCTCAGCCGCGAATCCGCCGCGAACGTAGCGCCGCATTAGAATCGAGAACACCCGCGGGGTAATCTCGACATTTCTAGCCCTCATCGAATCGATCACGTGCCAGGCCACACCGAACTGCCTTACCTTCCCGGCGAGGTCCACCATCTCGACGTAGGGGTCCGGGGTGTGGTCGAAGCCGGGGAGGGTGGTGGCCCAGTTGAAGAAGGCTAGGGCCTGGAGGAAAGGGATGCCGTGGCGGACCCCGCCGCATCTCTCGATGACGTGGCGGGCGGTGGAAGGGGAGAGGGCGGCGACGGCGGAGGAGGAGGAGGAGAAATCTAGGGAGAGGGAGGGGATTGTGAAGGTAGGGTTAGGTGGGGTTGGGTTTGGGTCGGGGTTGGGGTTGTTGCGGTGGTGGTCTTTGATGAGGGAGTGGAGCTTGTCGGCTAGCGAGGCTTCTTCTTGGGAGAGAGGGGCTTTTGGTTGGGTTGGGATTTGTGCTTCTTCGTCGTCGAGGAGGCCTTTGTCGGGTAGTAGTAGTGAGGTTGATGAAGAAAAGAAGGGTTTGAGGATGTGGCGGGAGAGAAGAAGAGAGGAGTCGGGCAAACGGAGGTTTATTTTGTTTATCGCCGCCATTGATCGGCGTCGACGACTATGGGTAACGAGTTCTTAGAGGTTTTAGGCTGATATAAATTGGTGGTTAAACCCTCTTTTTCCTCTAGCCAGGATTGTAAAATCGTGGCCTCTCTCGATCGGTTTTAACTGGTTAAAAAACGACGCAGTTTTTGGGATTGCGAGCCTCGGCCCATCTAAAAACTTTGATGCCGCCCATTTGGGCCTTCTGGATTTTTTCATTCCATTCTCACTACCCGAAAATATTTCATTTTTTTAAGGGGAGGTGGGGAAAAAAAACAAAAACAAAACAATCTCAATTCCAGTTAACTGGATCGATAAAGAAATCGGAGGAGGAGATGATAAGCAGGAAGCTACAAAAATGGGGGATTCTCTCGACATCTCTACCCCACGTGGCACCAAACGCCGCCGTTTCTTCAAACCGCCGTCTGATACACGAAGGCCCTGACACCTTGGAGGAGCTTCTGGACCGGCACGTGGCGAAGAAACCCGCGAAATCGTTGGACGACGAAGAGGAGGAGCTCCTGAACCGGCGGCGGCTCACGAGCACCAGACGGGAGGTGCTGCAGCTGTACCGGGACATCATCCGGGCGACCCGGTTCTTCGTGTGGCCCGACTCTCGCGGGGTGATGTGGAGGGACGTGTTGCGGGAGAACGCCAGGAAGGAGTTCGAGGAGGCCCGGTTCGAGAAGGATCCGGAAGTGGTGGCCCGGTTGCTTATTGGGGGGAGAGACGCCTTGGACTCCGCGATTGAGAGGGTTGTGGAGAAGCAGAGGCAACAGATTGGTAAGGATCGCAACGGCGGTGGCGGTGGCGGCGGAGGAGGAAGATGAGGCGGAGGTGGAGAAAGCCCGCCTCTAATCTATTAATTTTGTTTATGTTTTCTCTTGTTTGTAATCAATTTAGTGAAATGAGAGGTGAAATTCCGCAGCTCCGTTTTCAATCTCCCATCAGTTATTTCTTGGTTCGCTTCTTTGTGCTCTTAAATTCTTTATTCAGGTTTGGTTTTGATAGGGTGGGGGTGTTGCTTTATTTGATTGATCCTAATAACTTTGATTTCCATAATGTCAATGATATTGTATCGCCATGAAGAAATACTTTTAGCTTCCTTTTTTTTTTTTTGGGTGTGTTTTATGGGACATTTGGAGGAAGACCTTGGGTATTTGATTGGAATGTTCCTGGAGTTGGTTCAATCTACTTTGCAATGGTTGAATTGCTCTTGGCTGGCTCAAGATAGAAAATGAAAGCTTTCGTGGTCCAATTAACTTTACTTTTCTGGTTCTTTATTCCTTGTGATTTAGCTTATCCTATTTTTTTGTTTTTACCGCCTGCTACTTGTTTCAAGGTTGCTGCAGAATTTGCTGCTTGCTGCACAAATTTAGCTTGGTTGCATTGGGTGTTGGTTTGCTTATGTTTCAGGTCCAGCTCTTTGTTTCAGGGTTACCTTGTTCACCTGTTCTTGCTTTTGTTGTTATGATTTGGGTTATCAATCCTTTTGGTGTGTTATTTCAATCATGAAGGAATTGTTTATGTCGCTTATTATTATGATGTGGATTGCCAAAAGAAAGTGCAAGTTTTCTTTGTAGGGGAGTTTAATCCAAGTTGTGTGGAGGTCGCGTGCGGGGTACTAGAAAGCTAGGCAAGCAGATGTAGACATTTGGACTAAAAAGAAACTGTTTGAGGTTAAAAGGAATCCTACAGATTTGCAAGCAGTGAGGAAATATCCTGAGAGCAAGCTGCCTATGATGAAGGTGTGGGATCAGGGTAGATACCGATCGGGGCTTCTTCCTTTCAGGGCTTTTCAGGTTATACCTGACTTCATTAAGTTCCAGTTTATTTTTGTCAGTTTTGGCACTAGTAAAAGATTATTCATCATGTGGCGTTTGTATGAGAAATCTGTCTCTTGAAAGCATGTATAATGTGGGTGAGAAATAATCTGCAAAAAAATGCCAACATTTCAGCAGCTGTTTAACAAATATAGACCCCTGGATTTTGGATTATTTTCTTTTTCTTTTTCTGGTACATACAAACTTTCTTTTTGAACATTGGGTGTTGCTTTCATTCGTACGTGAATCATATCTTTCTGTACAAGCATATCAAAGTTGGCTGGGAGACCTTGCTCACCATTACCATTGCTCCTATAAACTCTTGCATACCTAGCTAGCAAAACCCAAAAAACTCTCTAAGCTTCTGTTGATCCTGCATATCCAAGCTTCAATGTCCCAGTCCGTAGCTGACTCTGGAGGTCTCACCAAATGCCCCACCACAGCACTAGCATCCGTCTCGAAGATAACTCTCCGTAAGCGTAAAAAGGTTGCTCTTCTCACCGCAAACGATAGAGCCCAGGCCTCTCTTGCGGACGCTGAAATACTAGTACCAGCACACATAACCACGTCCCTTACTTCTCCCTTCATATCCCGCAGCACAATCCCAACTCCAGCTGTCCCATCTGCTTCAAGGAAAGAGCAGTCGACATTCATCTTTAGCCAACCCACAGGGGGTGGTTTCCATTGGTACATACAAACTTGGGAGAGATGATGTGAAATGCATTGAACAATATTTGCAGGCATAGCAGGAAACGTCTCCTAATGAATAGCAACGAAGAAGAAGAAGCTTTCTGTGTCCACTTTTTGGGACCAAGGTTCCATGCCATAGGTTATCAAGCATAAGGAGATCGTATGGAAGCATTGCATGACTTACTCATAAAAGTTTAGAAGTGCAGCAGGTATTGGTATACAAACCACTATCTGCTCTCACCAGGATAAGGAAGAAGAAGACAGTGATGCTGATGCACTATATCACATACTAATATGGGGTTGGTCCAAGTGGTAAGCGATTTGGTTCCGCTTAAGAGAGGTCTCCGGTTCGAGTCCTCGTGTACGCAGAAAATCCCTATTGGGAGACTCACCCACCATACCCAGGTGCGCGACGCGGGTCGACCGGATTAGTCGGGGCAAAGCTCCGGATACCGGATGGGAAACCAAAAAAAGGATGCACTATATCAGATCCAGATATAATCGTTCTATTCTAATATTTGAAATCTGGCACTAATTGGTAAGGAAACTCTTATCCTTGATCGAAGAAAAAATTAGTTACTAGTATAAGACAATTTTTTCTAGAACGAAATAAATTAGAAGCCGATGACAATAGTTTATGCAATCCACAAAGGCGCCCAAAATTACGAAAAACTGTATATATTATTCAAGGGAATAATGTCACATTTCGTCTCTGTGTTGCCCCCTCAAATTGAAATTCGTCTTTGTGTTGAGTTTTGATTGGTTTTGATCCCTCAGTTGGTCAATTTTTAAAGGTTTTAGTCTTTTTTACCGATTTTACCCCTAAATTCAGGACTTTACTATTCAAACCAGTTTACCAACTCAAAATTCGACCCAACTAACCGACCCCATCCGGAACCCCATTAAAAATCTCCAATAAATATATAACTCTACCTCCAAATATTAAAATTTTGGAAATCATTAAAAAAAGTACAAAAATATTTTTAAAATATTTTTTAAAATAAAAAATCATAAAGTAAATTATCATTAGTTTAAAAATTTTTGAAATATAATTTTTTCTAGACAAGTAGAGAAAAAGCTTATCACTCTAAGTCCACTATGCCTTTTTGACTACTACTATAAGAGGACTTGTGTGGAGAAGAAAGGAGGGAAAAAAGAACAAAAGTAGAGAAAAAAATTTAAATTTGCGAATTTTTAAATTAAAAAATAAAAAAAAGGGAAAAAACTTGTGGAGAAGAAAGGTTAAAATTTTAAAATTTTTAAAATTTTAAAATAATTTGATTTATGATTTTTTAATTTTTTAAAATTTTTTAAAAATAATTTGATTTATGATTTTTAATTTTTTAAAATTTTTTTAAAAATAATTTGTATTTTTTTATGATTTTAAAATTTTTGATGTTGGGAGGTAGAGTTATTTGTTTATTGGAGATTTTTGAATAAGGTTCCGGGTTGGTT
The DNA here is from genome assembly GCA_028386065.3 of Turnera subulata. Lineage (NCBI taxonomy): Eukaryota > Viridiplantae > Streptophyta > Magnoliopsida > Malpighiales > Passifloraceae > Turnera > Turnera subulata. Next base: position 10,543 of record JAKUCV010007104.1, read on the forward strand.
CGATTAGTTGGTTCGAATTTCAGGTGGGTAAACTGGTTTGAACAGTAAAGTACTGAATTTAGGGGTAAAATCGGTAAAAAAGACTAAAACCTTAAACAATTGCCCAACTGAGGGATCAAAACCAATCAAAACTCAACACAAGGATGAATTTCAATTTGAGGAGGCAACATAAGGACGAAATGTGACATTAATCCATTATTAAAGTGGTACAACATAATCAACAAAAGCTTTCCTCTTCTCCCTCAGGGGAGGAATACATTTCCTAATTTTTCTCATTTTAGAATTCTCCAGTTGGATTGGATATGACAAATATACAACAAATTGGACATGTCACTTTGATGCATGAGCACCTCAGGCTTTGCCCACAAATGATCTTGCTTTACCATGGATTTTCCCAATTCCAAATGCAGCAATCTGATAATCCATTTGGTTTTTGTTTTTATTTTTAATTTGTTGGAACGCGTTAGTCCATTGGTTTGGGGAGTAGTAAGGTGTAATAGTCCAGGTAAAAAATTGGATTTTTATCGGGACTGTAAAAGTCGTTATACAGTGATTTACCTTTGAATTTAATCTTGGGTAATTAATTCAAGGTAAATCGGGCATCGCTTTTCGAAACCGAGGTTTTTCCCGCGCTCGGAATTTTTCCGTGAATTTTACGGACCAAAGTTGGTATTTTTCGGGTCTCGAAATCCTCAGAAAATCGCACGAGAAATATAACTAAGGAGGTATATCAGTTATTTTCTGGTCCAGACGGTACACGACTTACCTGCATAATTGAGGGTTGCGCCGCCTTGCTCCTGTGTCGCCCGTGACCCTGCATGTCTCTACACCACCTTACGCACCTCCACCATCTCGCCACCATCATCTTCCCCTCTTCCTCTCATCGCGTAGCAGCTGCAGCCGCCCCGAGTTCGTCGCGCCCCTGCTGCAACCACCGACGGCAACCACCGCAGCAGCAACTGCCGCTCACCGCAACCACCACGTCACCTCGTTCCAGACGCCACCTCCCTCGCCATCGCCTCGCCTCCGTCGTCTCGCAGTCTCGCTACTGTTTTCCTCGCGCCGCCGCCTCGCTGTTCACCTAAGTGAGCAGACCCGGTTGTTGAAGAACGACCCGGTTGAGTTGTGGTTGGGTTGATCATGGGCTTGGGAGTTTGGACCTGGGCTTGGTGCTGGGCCTGCTGTGTGGGCTGGTGCCTGGGCTCCAGTGAGGGGCTTGGGTTTAGCCCATATAGTAGGCTGAACTTGGACTGATAGGCCCAGTCCGTTTAAAAAAAATAATAATGTTTGAAAAAAATAAATAAATTCTGGGATGGATTAATTTTGAAAAATATATGGTACATAGTATCATGGAAAAAAATAATATGAGGAATATGGCTTTGGAAATAAATAAATAAGTTGATATACATATTAAGGTAAGTACTTTTGGAAAATATATATACATATATGATTATTACGTTTGGAAAAAAAAAATATATTATGGTAATGAATTTTTTGAAAAGAATATATGATATGGTAAAAATAATTATTTCAAGAAAATATTTTCAGAAAAAGATTAATAACGCTAAAAGATGATGATAAAGAAAATGCAACGTATTATGGCATATCAATTACTGTGCATCTTATGTGAGCATTTTATTTATTATTTGATGTATAGGAGCTGGTATCGAGCAGTATTCCGAGGAACTGGCTTTGGAACCTGTTGAGATTCCATAACTGATAATCGGCTAAGGTGAGGATGGATAACCCTTGATATGTGCCTGTAATACTTTGTGTGTTTTGTTGTTTGATTGGACTGTTGAGAAGGTCATTGTTGGTTATTTGACTGCTATGGTTATTGTTGTTGCTGTTGTTGGACTGTGTTATTGGTTCTGTGAACATTGTGTTGTAATTGATGTTGAACTGTTAATTGTGAATAATTGGTGATATGAAATTGTTGATGGTTTAGTCTGTGGATTAACCTGTGATAATGAAAAGTTGAATAACTTGAGAAAATAAATATTGGAAATTGTGATGATATATATTATTGTTGGATAATTGATGATATGGATTTGTTGATGTTGGTTCTGTGTGTGATTCTTCGATATTGTTTTGCTTGATTGAACTACTGTGTTGGCTGTTGTTGATTCTTTGGATATTATGTTGAGATAGATGTTGGAGTGTTGATTATAGATAATTGAGAAAAGGATAATGGATATTGGAAATTGGAAATGATGATGATTTAACTGTCACATGGAAAGTAGTGGTACGACTAGATGGTTAGAGGCTAGTTCTGTGGTGGCCATGGTCGGTTTCTTGGTTATGGGATGTTGATCCCGGTTTGATTTGGATATTGGGATGTTGATCCCAGATTGGTTATGTTATTGGGATGTTGATCCCGGGAATTGTTTTGGCCTGGCACCCGGAATAGTTAATAACCTGGTACGGCCCTAGCTTGTCCAGTGACGGGGCCCGGATATTAAAATTGAAAAAGTTAATGAGTGAGTCGTGTCTTTTGGTTTTGGGTTTGGGATGTCGAATCCTATGATTTTGTTTTGGAATGGATATGACTTAATTATCGCATGGTAAGTAGAGGTACGACCGGATGGTTTGAGACTGTTTTGTGGTGGCCATGATCTGGGTTACTTGTGATGGGCATGTTGATGCCGGTTTGATTGGGATGTTGATCCCTGAGATTTGTTATTGGGATGTTGATCCCTAAGATTTGTTATTGGGATGTTGATCCCGGGTTCTTTTGATCTGGCACCAGGAACAGGTTGATAACCTGGTGCGACCCTAGCTTATCCGTGACGGGGCCCGGAAGATAAAATTGGAATAATAATAAAGTCTTGGGTTTGTTTGGGTCGAGTCTTGGGTTTGGTATGTAGTGGCTGTTGATGCCTGTATTTCTTCTTTGAAGTATTATGGTTGCCTGCATATCTCTGTTTATCCATGATTGTGCTTAAATGTACCTGTGAGCACTTCGGACTCACCCCCCACCTGCGGGCTTTCATCCCGTAGGTTAGGTTATTTGTGGTTCAGGTATGATGCATTCCAGAAAGGCTGTGGCATACCCTCGGGCAAGACTCGGATCCATTAGTTTGCATCTTATTTTGCATATGTTGATATTGAGATTAAAATTGCTTCCGCTGTGCTATTATTGATGTCCCCGAGGTCGGGCGACGTGTTTTGATGTTGGGCCGAAGGGCCAGATTTCTGATGTTTATGATGTGACATTGGGCCGTTGGTCCGGTTTCTTTGATATATTCATTGATATTATCTTTGGGCCGTTGGACCGTGTATCGTGTTGTATTTACTATTGTACAGTTCCGGCACGTGTTTACTGAGACTGGTAAATACGGGTCGGGGCGTCTCATAAGGGGTAGGTAAAGAAAATAGAAAATGTTGTGTGTCTTGTCTTCTTTCTTTCCAATTGGAATAAATTTCGAATTAATGTCACGTTTCATCCTGTGTTGCCCCTTCGAATTGAAATTCATTCTTGTGTTGAGTTTTGATTGGTTTTGATCCCTCAGTTGGTTAATTTTTTAAGGTTTTAGTCTTTTTTATCGATTTTACCCCTAAATTCAACACTTTACTATTCAAACCAGTTTACCCACCTAAAATTCGACCCAACTAACCGATCTAACCCGAAACCCCATTAAAAAATCTCCAATAAATATATAACTCTACCTCCCAATATCAAAATTTTGAAAATCATTAAAAAAAGTACAAAAAAAAATTTAATTTTTTTAAAATAAAAAATCATAAAGTAAATTATTTTCTAGTTTAAAAATTTTTAAAAAATATATTTTTTTCTGGACGTGTGGAGAAGAAAGGAGGGAAAAAAGAAAAAAGAGCAAAAGTAGATAAAAAAAATTAAATTTTCGAATTTTTAAATTAAAAATAATTTAAATTACGATTTTAATTTTTTTAAAATTTTAAAAAGAATTTGTATTTTTTATAATTTTTAAATTTTTTATGTTGAGGGGGAAAGAGGAGGAGGACAAGAAGAAGAAAGAAAAAAATAAAAACAAAAAATAAAAAAATAAGTGGAGAAGAATGGTTTAAATTTTTAAAATTTTTAAATTTAAAAATAATTTGATTTTGTTAGAGCTCATGCTTCATTGTCTCATTTCAGGGTTTTGATAATAACAAACCAACCATAGCTCAATTGATGACAACCTTTGAAGCAAAAAGAAACCAATCAAAGAAGCAATAGTCTAAAGTGAAAGGAGTACAAGGATTGAAGCAACAAGAATGAAGAAATATAGGAATTATCTATAGGAACTTCTTGTAAATGGTAACTCAAATCTTCCAAATTATTAGCTCAAACCAAAAATCGTTTTTCCCTCATGCATTCATTAATCATATATGTCATAAAATTGTTCCTTGAGCCCTAAACATCGATGTTCTATGGTCAACATCGATGTTATTGCATTTGAATACATCATAACTTTTGCCGTGGCTCAAGAACATCGATGTTGTGTTCAAAACATCGATGTTCTATCAAGCAACATCGATGTTGTGTCCAAAACATCGATGTTCTATGTTTTCAAGTCTTCTCAAAATTTGGCAGAAGTGCCAAAACATCGATGTTGGCTTTTA